>LT598446.1:860657-1027700 GCA_900074755.1 Lachancea nothofagi CBS 11611 | reverse complement strand
TGAGCCCTTGAGATGGATTAAGTTTCACTAATGCTGCCAAAGAGCTCGTGAATGGGATAAAGTCTACTACGCTCTACCTTGGGGTGCTTCTTCTAGGGGCGCGGACGTTCCCGGTCTAAAGAAAGAACACAATATTATAAGTATCGCAAAGATTAGTGATTGACAACGATCTCCATAGTAGCAGTGTAAACAAGCTATCAAAAAAATATCGAAGCTTGTCTCTCTCAGTAGCATTAAGCTCACTGAAGTGTTTATAGTGTGCTGAGATTTTACATCTCTCCATGACTCTTTCAGCTATTCATCGGATGGAATGACTTATCGACATGAAAGCAGCTTATTTTGAACCGTAGTTTGACAGATCTATGACTCTGGTGGCAAGCTTTTCCGTAAAATATCGGTCATGTGTAGTTGCAATAATAATACCTGGAAATGTCAATAAAGCATCTTCAATAACTTCTAAGTTAGGAAAATCAATGTGATTAGTAGGCTCATCCAAAACAAGTATAGAGGATTTTCGCATAATGATCTGGCAAAGCTGTGATTTACGGCGACACCCGACACTCAAGTTCTTCAGAGGAGTCTTTAAGTCGTGCCATTTATAGATCCCGAAGTCACAAAAATTACGAATTGCAGTCTGCCTCGAGGCATTGATTTTGGTATCTTCCTCAATTAGCTGTAACGGAGACTTTTCCAAAGGAAGGTTCTCTTGCTCCTGGTCCAAATACCCAACAACTGCGTTCCCGCTGATAGAAACTGACCCATGGTCCGGTTCAGTAAGACCCATAAGAATTCGATTCAAAGTGGTTTTACCAGAACCGTTGGGTCCCTGGATAATCAGTCTTTCACCCTTTGCCACCGTAAAGGATACGTTGGCGAATATTTGCTTTTGGTATGATTTTGATACTTCAACTACAGTTATCCCCAAAAGAGAGCTGAACGCAGAAAGACCATCGAAATCGAAAAGATACCCTGTAATCTCTCAGGAATAACCTCTACTAGATTATCATTAAGCTGCTCAACTTTATCAGACATCTGATTTACAAGACCCGTAATTCCCTTCTGTGCCCTTTGTTCTTTATTATTGTAACTTAATTTATCTCTATCCGACCCCGACCTAACTATTCGTGCCTTAACTCTAGATTGTGCTTGTGCAGTCTTAGACTTCAGTTTCTTGAGCTACCTTGTCCTGGAAACGTCTCTCTTCAATTAATCTTAGTCGTCTCTTACTTTCTTCTTCCAAGTAGTGCTTGTAGCCACCTTTAAAATGTGCAAACTTCTTGGTGTGAGGTGACAGTTCCGAAATGATGTCTGAAACTGCATTGATTAAACTACGATCGTGAGTAACAATTACAGCAGCGCCCGTGTATCTTTTCAAAAAAGACTCTAACCATTCAATTCCTATATTGTCCAGGTGATTTGTTGGTTCATCCAGCAAAATGAAGTCAGGCTTTAAAATGCTCAGTGCACAGAGAAGGGTTTTCGTCTTCTCATTGCCGCTGAGGAACTTGAACGGACGTTTAAATATGTCATCACTCAGCCCAATGTGAGAGGATTGCCTGAATATCTCATGCCCTCCTCAATTGCTTAAATAAGTCTTTGTAGATGTTTCATTCACAAATAAATTATAAAGTAGCCCACGTCTTTTCTGTGCTTGTCTGATCGGAGTCTTTCCAAAACTAAAATAGGCCAGTGCATCTTTGTTTCTATAAGTGTATGAATTAGAAGATATACAAACAATAAAATACCTATTCTGCGGTGAACAAATGTTACTCGCTTAGTCACAAGCTAAACTAGATTTCTAGTCAAACTTGTAGGAAATCTTGGACCCATAAACCTCCTCTTTTGTAAGAGTCACGGCACTTTTCCATTCTGAAATGTTCGCAGCGTCAATAAATCTACCAGGCTCACAACAGAAACCTAATCTCTCTCCATACTCTTCCAAGAAACCGGGTCCCTTGGTATAGAATTGAAAGCTGGGCTCGGTGGTAGAGATCGTAAGTTTGACGCCTGACTCTGGGTGGTAAGCTTGCAAAACAGTCTTCAAACTATTTTTGCGAGTGTCTATAGAAGGTTTGCTTCCGGTAACGAAGCAAGTGTCAAATTGAGGTCCGTTTTTGGCCAGCGTTAATGCCGAGACATCAGGGACCTTGGTAATTTTGCCAGTAGCGCAACCCTTGGAATCAACCTCAACAACTTGATCGGACAGGATCTTTACATTGGTGCCATCATATCCAGTGTCTTGAAACGTGTTAAGGTTGAAGTACGTGTGGTTCGTAAGATTCATGATGGTAGCCTCACCGCTCAGAAGTTCTCCTTCATACTCTATTGTAAGCTCCTTAGCCTGGACATCTATCTCATAAGTAACTTTTGTTAAGACGTCTCCGGGGAATTGCGTATTAGTGTCCAAAAGCACAAATTTCGCAGTGTATCTGTTTTTTGAAGGATTGATGACAAGAGGTCCAAGGAAGTGCCTTTTGTGATACGAACTGGACGAGCTGTGAACTGCAGCGCCGCTTTCGTTCAAGTCTAACTGATACTCAGCACCTGCAATGCTAAATTTGCCGCCACGTAAGCGATTGGCGTAGCGTCCCACGGTGGCGCCCAAGTATGGGTTACGGTCATCGAGATATTCTGACTCATTCGCGAGACTCAGTGTGACAGACTTGCCATCAACCTTCAGATCCACAATGCTGGCTCCTAAATTGCTCAGCGAAACTTCGAACCCGGAACCGCGGCCAATAGTTACGAGTCGCGATTCATACTCATTTGGCGTGCCAAAGAAGGTATCCACAACACCTAGCAATTGATATCCAAATGGATTATTTGTCGTCCAATTCCAATAGATCTGCGCATGCATCAGCGACCTTGAAATGCGTACTCCACTTGAGCTCCTTTGTTGCCCGGTCGGGCTTGGCAGTCAGGTTCAGCACGTCACCAGCTCTACGTCCCACAATCTCATATGGCAAATCAATACTACACGTTTGGCAAAAAGCTTTGTAGACTTCAAGCACGGTGGATCCGGTTCCGGAACCCAAATTCCACGCCCGGTACAGACCCTGGTTGTCGTTCACTTGGTCCAAATATTTAAAGCAGCAATGTGGCCCTTAGCCAGGTCTACTACGTGAATGTAATCGCGTATGGGAGTGCCGTCGCGAGAGTTATAGTCGTTACCAAAGACGAACAGTTTTTCTCTTCTTTTCACAGCAACTTGAGCCATGGAAGGCAGCAAGTTGTTGGGAATTCCCAGAGGATCTTCGCCTATAAGACCCGAAGGATGTGCCCCGATTGGGTTGAAATATCGGAGAACTGCGAACCGCCATTTTTCGGGGTCGCTGGTGTGCAAGTCCTCGAGAATTTCTTCAATGGCCAGCTTAGTCTTTCCGTAAGGGTTGGTAGGGCCCGTGGGACACTCCTCAGGGATGGGAATCATGTCAGGAAACCTGGTGGCATCGCCGTATACTGTCGCTGACGACGAGAATACGAGCTTGTATGTGCCAAACTTTTTCATCGTCTCCAGGAGAACCACAGTCCCCGTAATGTTGTTGTGGTAATATGTGAGTGGTATCTTGGTAGACTCCCCAACGGCCTTGAGGCCAGCGAAATGAATCACAGAATCGATTTTGTACTGCTCAAAGACTTTTTCCAGAGCGGGCCCATCCATCAAGTCCACTTTGAAAAATGGGATTTCGGTTTTACTCAGCACTTGTAGTCTCGCAATAGGCTCATAGCATGAGTTGCTGAAGTTGTCCACCACCACGCACTTGTAACCACTGTCGATCAACTCAGCCACTGCGTGTGATCCAATGTAGCCGGCTCCACCAGTGACCAGTACCCACTTGTCGCTATTCCTTGTAGCACCTGTCATTGTTGAGAAAAGCTCCTAGTGCTCTATTGAAGAAGGAAGGGACACACCAGCGCTTACATTCCTTCTATTTATGTGAATACAACGAGGTTGCAGAGCCGTTTGGCCTGAAAACATAATTATGTAATTGTCTCCTCATAGTGGCAATACCCCGGATTTCAGACAACAGTACCCCGGATTTCGAACAACAGTACGCCGGATTCAAAAGAGAATAATTTTAGGAAGATATTTGAAGACAACCGTTGGGTCAGAAAGCGGCAATGGCTTATAACGAACTGGAAAAACACTTTATACAATGATCTTTGGTCTCCCAGCAGTTCATATATCTGCTATTTGAAGATGTCAGTTCCTTTAATTAATAGTCGGGATCTTTTTTCCAAGCACAAGACCCGTGTAGATCGTGTCGTCAACGATTTTCAAAAAGTTTATGATGAAAAACCCGATTTCGTTAGCAGATCGCCAGGAAGAGTGAATCTCATTGGCGAGCACATCGATTATGAAGACTTTTCTGTGCTTCCAATGGCCATTGAGGCAGACGTCTTGTGTGCTGTGGGCGTTTTGGCTGCAGGAAAAGGCCTGTCGATAACCTTAACCAACGAAGATAAAGCATTTGCTCAGCGTCACATAGAACTTCCATTGGACGGTTCTGACGTCTCCATCGACCCTTCGGTATCGGACTGGAGCAACTACTTCAAGTGCGGGCTTCTGGTGGCGCAAAAACAGCTGAAAACAGAGTTTCCCGAAAAATTCGGCAACGCATCCTTGGCAGGCATGAAAGTGTTTGTGAGTGGCAACGTGCCAACAGGGGGTGGTCTGTCGTCTTCTGCGGCGTTTATTTGCGCCGTGGCATTGGCTGTCGTTCGCGCCAATACCGAAAAGAGCTACAAAATATCCAAACAAATGCTCACCAAAATCACTGTCAAGGCAGAGCACTACGTTGGAGTCAACAATGGAGGCATGGATCAAGCTGCGTCAGTATGTGGTGAGGTGGACCATGCTCTTTACGTGGAATTTCAGCCTCAGCTAAAGGCTACATCCTTCCGATTCCCGCAGCTGCAGCATTCGGAAATCCAATTTATAATCGCCAACACAATGGTGGTGTCGAATAAAGTTGAGACAGCGCCTACAAACTACAATCTACGGGTCGTTGAGGTGACAGTTGCCGCTAATGTGCTTGCCTCAAAATTCAAGGTTGCCTTGCGTAAGACTGGAAATTTGCAGAAAGGAACACTGCGGGAGTTTATGGACGCCTATTATTCCCGTGTTCACGGTGCCTCGGAATCCTGGGACGGAAACATAGAAGACGGTATCAAAATGCTTAATGAAATGCTAGAAGTGGTCGAACAGACTCTCACTCAGCGTGAAGGCTACACCGTTGAAGATGCCGCAGAGGCCCTGCAATGCTCTGTGCAGGAGTTCACCAAAGATTACTTGACGAGTTTTCCAGTCAGATTCGATGTTTTGAAGCTGTATCAAAGAGCCAAGCATGTGTACTCAGAATCGTTGCGTGTGTTGCAAGCACTGAAATTGCTCACCAGCCGGAAAGCAGGTTCTGACGAACACTTCCTAGAGTCTTTTGGCGCCATGATGAACGGATCGCAAGAATCGTGTGACAAGCTTTACGGATGCTCTTGCCCCGAAACAGATGAGTTGTGCCGGATTGCCAGAAGTAATGGAGCCTATGGATCCAGGCTCACTGGTGCGGGTTGGGGTGGCTGTACGGTTCATTTAGTGACCAGTGATAACGCCGACTCTGTTTTGAACGCCCTCATTGAGCAGTATTACCGCAAAAGGTTTACAGAAATGTCACAAGAGGCTTTGGAGGAGGCGGTGCTTGTCTCGAAACCAGCACTAGGTAGCTGCGTGATTGAATTGTGAACCGTTTGGCCCTGTATAACTCAGAAGTATACAAATACATGAATAGACGTGCCTTTTATATTGACAACGCTCTGTCCACTCACGAAAATCTCGGAGCGAGGCAAATCAGATGTACTGTTTCCTTTCGCTAGATTAGATTTCTGAACTATTCGGACATAAAAGCCTTCCAGTCAAGCTCTTTAATCGACAGTATCAACTATATCATAATTGCGCCGATAAAGGAGCAGCGTTATTTTTCAATACGGTATGTATATTTACACCTTCTCTGTGTTACCGTCTAAATCTACTAAACGCTTCGCAGCTTGTTCGGCAGTCAAGTCTCTTTGAGGCTCTCCGAGCAATTCAAAGCCACCCAAAAATTTCCTCACAGTCGCAGACCTTAGTAGGGGAGGGTAGAAGTGCCTATGAAACCACGCCATATCCTTGTTTAGCGTTAAGTGGCGCTTGGTGAAGCCCATGGAGTAAGGGAGCCTCATTTCAAATAAGTTGTCATACCCACATGTTAGCACGTTCAACCAGTAATAATGCTTTCATCATTTTACACCAAAGTGTCATGACTAAAAGTCGACAAACTCTGCTGAAGTTGTCAAATCACCTTTTATCTCGGTTGGTCGCTACTTCACCCCATAGGCTTCAAAGACCTTTGTGATTTTCATTATTCAATAAACATCCACGCTGTGAGTAGCTTTTCAGTATCCTTCCCAAGACTTGAAAAGCTTGTCATTTTCAAAGCGTTGTCCAGACAATTGTGACCGTCATGACTTCACTTATGATTGAATGCTGCTTGATACTTCTGTTCATCTCTCAAAGTCAAACATCACCGTTATCTTTACTAATGTTACATCTAAATTCTACTAAACTACAGGAACGTTTTTGGCCAAATACTCGAAGTATTGTGGCTTGCATTTGTACTGCAATAAATCTTCGATTGCCGAGCCATAGCGAATCAATTGAGGCTCTTGCCAAGCCGATTGCATTATGCCCAATCCGAATGGTCTTCCATTTGCCGCCTTGACGCCCGCAGGCAAAGTTATCATTGGGTAACCAGCCTTCGCCGCTTGCTGATAAGTGATCGAGTTGCCGCTGGGCACAAGCAAACCATCAAGCTGGAAATTTTCTCCGGTTTCGCTGTCTGTATAGTTCAAAGCAGAGTCGATACCTTCTTTTCTGGACGTTCTTTGGACAAAATCGACAGCATTCCAGTAGGTTTCATTTTTCTCTCCTGCCCAAGCCAACGAATCCAAAAACGAGTCTTGACCGGATGCAAACGCCGGGTTGACCTTTGCATATCCACCCTCAGTGCCACTGAATTGATAGTTGTAGGCAACAATATCTTCAAGTCCCCTGATTTTAGTGTTTTCCAGTTCGCTCAAGTACGCTTTGATGTTGTTGTAAAAATCGACTTTTATAACCGTGAACTCACTTTCATCAACAGGCCCGAGGTCCCAATTCCAGCCCTTGCTAGAAATGACATTCTGGTTTTCAAAATCAGTGTTGTTGTAGACAGTTGCACCGGCGTCTTCAATCATCTTGATAACCTCTAAAAGTCTGGGAATTTCATCAGGCTTGGCCTTGGACCACAACTTTTCCCACGGAAGTCCAAATTTGGCACCTTCTAGAGCACTCTTATCTGCTAGGAACTGAAGGTAATCGCCATCTGCTGGAACCTGTCCTGTTTGGTTCTTTGTGTACACGTCTCTATCGTCGACACCCCACATATATTGAAAGGCGTAAATTGCATCTTTCACTGTTCTGGCCATGGGTCCCGTGGAGTCCTGATGCTCGGATTCGGGAATTACACCTGCTCTTGACGTTAAGCCTACCGTGGGCTTGAAGCCAACAATACCGTTACGCATAGCTGGATCGATGATGCTTCCGTCTGTTTCGGTTCCCAAACTGAAAGGAATCATATTGGCGGCAACGGCACCCGCACTCCCCGAAGAGCTGCCACCAGGATTGACAGTTAGATTGAAAGGACAGCGAGCTTGTCCACCGCGGGCCGAATAGCCTTCTGAATATCCCGAAGATCTCATATCAGCCCATTCACTCAAGGTTGAATGACCGAACAATACTGCCCCCGCATCTCTCAATTTTTTTACAACGTGAGCATCGCGAGGAACAATCGAACCAAGTAGCATCCACGAGCCCGCTGTAGTGTCCATCTTGTCCTTGGTTGCGTAATTGTCTTTGACGACAAAAGGAATACCATGGAGGGGGCCCCGGTTAATTCCTTGAGCCCTCTCGTTGTCCATTTCTTGAGCAATTGCAACAGCGTCGGGATTCACTTGCAAAATACCGTTGACATAAGGATTAACCTGGAAGTAGCGGTCAAGGTAGCAGCGAACCACATCTTCGGACGTGAGACTTCCTTTCGAGAAGTAATCCTGCAACTGGTCAATCGTAGCGTCCTCCAAAGTAATACCTTTGCAGGAACTCATAGGAAACAGCTCCGCAGATTGCGTCTGAGGGTATGAAAAAGTTGTGGTATTCACCACTTGCGTTTCAGCGGGGCTTCCAGTAGTGAATCTCTTCAAAAGGTCATAGATTGGAGACCCTTGAACCTGATCACACCATAAAGACAGCGCAATAGCCACCGCAATCTTCATTTCTTTGAGTCTTTGTGGTCAACGATGGAAATTGTCTCGAAACCACGGAAATATATCTCATCTTATATGCACTTTCAGTAAAGGTCTTCAACTCAGATTGTGGCGATTGTATCTTCTTTGATCAGTGAATGGATACTACCTGCTATTGGAGCGCTTATCTGGACATTAGCTTACTGCTCTGTGCATCGAGCTTTTTTATTCCTGCAGGGAAAAATAAGTACTGATAAGCATAGAAAAAAGATGCGTCGGGTTTACTATGCTCGCTCAGCAAAACAGAAACACTCGTCGAGTGAAGAATATACGCCCCACCAATACTAAGCCATTGTCTCTTCATTCGTCGGCACTTGTCAATTAAAATATTTTCACCATGACATAATAGAACAAAGCTGTCTAGGGATAGCTGATAACAGGCGACAGGCAAATCCTTTCGTTGTGAAGAAGGTTCTTCGCTTCCCGTAGCTTATGCTTGCCTCATGCTCGTTCACGTTCTCAAGAGCCGTCCCGCTAAAACAGTTTGAAATCAATAACCAGTTGCTTCAACGGTCAACAGACTCGCAATAAGCGATAAAAGATAAACTCAAAATATGGCCTCCCAGAAATTTGCGATCCGCGTAAATCGCTAGAGTTCAAACGAGTGATGGTCACGCCTCTTTCTCACATCTGCTCACTATGACATATGAGGAGGTCAAATTGTTTTGTGAAACTCCTCATAATTGTCATTTCGACTTCATGGTCAAACGACTGATTCTGAGAAAATGATGAATCCGCCATTAGGAAAAGGCTGCCTTCTAAGGTTGAGTCCTCTTTTTGAGAGATTCTTTGCAAGACGGCATCCACAAATGCAGATTTGGGTAGAGATTCCTCTGTACTAGACGTTTGATTCTGCAACCCGATGGAAACTACCTCAACTTGCCCCCTAGCGATTTTGTAACGCGAACAAAAGCGCGTAATAAAATCATTATTGCAATCGTTAACGTAAATTGCCAGTTGGGAAGGGTTCGAAGGTTCACTTGAAACTCTGGAGAGGATTAGCAACAGCAAGTCTAAAGAAAGATAGTCAGAGCTGGTGAGGACCTCCTCTGTCAGGAGAAGGTAGAACGAAGTCTTTTTCGGTATTGTCATCCTCTCTCTTGCGTTAGAATTCGAAATGAAGAATGCCAAATTTGAACGAGCATTTGAGGCCACAGATTGGAGAAAGTTTTCATCAAGTTCATTTTGTGCAAGCATATGTGCTAAACACTCTTTAAATTTCTCGCTCGGTGTCTCGCTGACCCCATTCATAGGGAACAAAAGTAAATCAGAAGTAGCAGTAGAGATTTCGTTAATGTGAGAGTTTTTGTCTCCTAATAAGGAGAAAACTAGCTCGCCAGAGTGTGCAACATTGGCCAGTTCTGAAAACATGTTCAAAATGTTTAAACACGAATCGCCAGAATAGTCTTTATCGGGGCGTTGAGTGTCATGAGAGGGCAGGTTCTGAAGCAAATCGGTCGTTCTGTCAGTCAAAAGCCTAAAATAAACCGTTCTGAGTTGGATACTATCAGCCGAATTTACAAAAGTCACTTGTTTTTCAAGATTACCGTCGTCAGCATCGTTCCAGGTTTAAAGGTTTTCCTGCGTTTTTTATTGAGTGCGCCATGTCAGAGCGCCTACCTAAGTGAGCAGTTGTTCCTTTCTCCTGTGCATATTTCTGTCCACTAACTAAGTGATTCAATAGTGATATGGTGAAGAAAACGGATTCAGGTTTGTTAAGTACTGTAACAATTCGACTTATACGGTGGTTTTCCAGGTCGCTCAATGATGAGAAAGAACCAATATCCGTAGCTGGTTCTTTTTGCTGCGCTTCGCCCTCTGTGTTGTCCAAGCGTGATTTCAAGTCTTCTCGGTAAGAAGCCGGGAAAAGCCATACGGTCAGCGGTGTTGTGATGAAGGTTGAAATTAGTGCCATGAATATGAACATTGAGTACACCTTGGTGGAAATAATTCCGGCATTCAGCCCAGTAGTCAATACCACAATTTCCACAATCCCCTTGCATGACATCAGCACGCCGACGGCAAGAGATTCTCTCCAGAAAAGGCCATTTAGTTTGGACATCAAAAAACCAGACAGCAGTTTAGTAGAAACTGCTATTCCAATACTAGCAAATGTGAAGCCCCAGTCCTCGCCCGAGTTGAGCTTTGTGAGATCAACATTAAGACCCGCAATGGTGAAATAAATGGGAATCATCACGATGTTTGGAAGATCCTCCATGCGGTCGGCCAGTTTAACCACGTAATTGTTATCGCGGGGAACAATTAAACCAGCCATGAAAGCACCGAAAATTGGATGGACTCCGATAATGTCGGTAAAGTACGCACTGACGATGGTTAAAAGCAGTATCAACAATGTGCTTCTGGTAGATGGCTTGCTGCGTTCAAATTCGTGAATGCGCAGTAAAATCCATCTCAGAGCGTACCTGACTGGGTATGCATATACAAGGAACCAGCCCAAGGTACAGAGCAAGATATAAACCACATTTACAGGTTTTGATTGCGAGTTTGAGAGGATGATGCACAGGGCCAAAAGTATCCAGCCGATAACGTCATTGATTGTCCCAGCTGCAAGCACCACCACCCCGACACGTTCTTTAAGTAGTCTCAGCTCTGCTAGTATACGACACAGCACCGGAAAGGCCGTCACAGACAGCGAAACAGCAATAAACACCATGAACACCGTGAACTTGATATCACTTCCCTTCATGTAGGTGTTGAACAGCGGGATGGAAAACAGGCAGCCAAAGCCGAACGGCACAACTAGCGTCGCCAGCCCCACGGTTAAAGCTGTTCTCGCGTGGCTCTTTATGAAACGCACGTCGACCTCAAGGCCAAGGAAGAACATGAAAAGGATGATCCCCAGGTTGGCAACCAGGTTCAAGCCAGAAACTGATGCCTTGGGAAAGATAGTTTCAGTATAGTTTGGAATCTGGCCAAATGCCGTGGGCCCCAAAATGACGCCTGCGATCACCTCCGAGATCACCTTAGGCTGTCTTAACTTTGCCAAAAATAGGTGCAGACCATTCGAAAGAAGGAGTATGATGCATACTTGGATCAGAAAGAGAGTGATAGGAGAGCTGGCATTGTAGTTAAAAGGATTGACGCCTGAAAGAACGCCACCAACGGTTGTTGTCATTCGCTTGCCTTATGAATCGAGCAGAGTATGTTATTTTTGTATTTTCCAGTTACCGTTTTACCGTATCATAATCTTTTTTCTCCTCCACACGCAGGGTATACATTATCAAGAATCAAGACATTTATCAATAACAAGCTAAGGCTGAAAAACTCATCACAAGTGTGCTATATCCGTTGTGAAATGAGCAGCGAGTAGCGCATACCTTGTCTTAACAAATGTCTCACACTGTAATTGAGCTGTTTGGCCCTTCTTTGAGCCTCTCTGAGCCGTCTGTGAGCTCTCAGATGCGACTCTAAACAATGTCTCTTGATGTTAAAACCAACCAACAGCGGAGTTTCTTCATTAAAACAAGGCACTACAACGTAAAAAAAAGCCCAAATTCCGCCAGCCTCTGCCAGCCTTGTCTACACACCTTGAATCTTTCCCTAATCCGCTTTTCTACCTTCCGCGTGGCGTCCGTCTCTCCAGATGCAGCTTCTCCACATTGACTCAGCTCCCCACATTATTGCATGAACGTTAAGAAGCGGAACAACGAATTTATAGTTTACTAATTAACACCCGTTTCTTTCGCAGCTTATTAAAGAATGATGTTGGGTAGATAGTCGTAGAGATATATGTAGGAAGAGTTGTGTTGCCAATTCGTCGAGATGAGTATCTCGATCAGAGACATGGTGAGGTGTATAAGTATTGAGTGAAGTGTACGGTCCAGCGGAATTGTGGCTCGAAGAAACATATAAAGCTGATCGAGGATGGCTCGAGCAAGTTGAGCTCATTGCAGAATTGTTACTTCACGCGACCAATGACCGTTACCGAGCATCCAGAAGCACAACCCAAATGGTGGAAAGAAGCGGCCGTTTATCAGATTTATCCAGCCAGTTTCAATGACTCTAATAACGACGGCTGAAGCGACATTGCTGGTATCACCGAAAAGCTGTCGTACATCAAGGATCTTGGCGTCGATGTGATCTGGATTTGTCCATTCTACGACTCGCCTCAGCAGGACATGGGCTACGACATCGCTGACTATGAGAAGATGTAGCCGCGCTACGGTACCAATGAGCAGTGTTTCGAGCTTATTGACAAGGCTCATGCTTTAGGACTCAAAGTCCTCGTCGATTTGGTTATCAATCACTGCTCCACGGAGCATAAGTGGTTCAAGGAGTCGCGCTTGTCAAAGGACAACCCCAAGCGAGACTGGTTCTTCTGGCGTCCTGCAAAGGGCTGGGATACCGAGGGAAAGCCGATTCCACCCAATAATTGGCGCTCGTTTTTTGGGGGTTCTGCGTGGAAATGGGATGAGCAGACTCAATAGTTTTACATGCGCTTGTTTGCCTCAGAACAGCCTGATTTTAACTGGAATAACAAGGATTGTTGCCATGCCATCTACGAATCTGCAGTCGGGTTCTGGCTTGACCACGGTGTAGATGGCTTCAGAATTGACACTGCTGGGCTATACTCCAAAATTCCGGGCTTGCCGGATACGCCGATCGTTGATGAGACGTCCGTATTTCAGGATCCTAACCCATGTACACACAACGGCCCTCGCATCCACGAATTCCACAAAGAGATGAACATCTACATGAGAGGTCGTGTTAAGGACGGCAGAGAGCTCCTGAATGTGGGCGAAATAGGTGTTGCTGAGAAGGAAGTCCGTCTGGACTACACCCGAGCCAGGGAAAATGAGCTTTCGGAGCTGTTTAGTTTCCCTCATACCGAAGTGGGCACATCTGGGTTCTTCCCCGGTACAATATTTCCCCTTTTACTTTGAAAGAATGGAAACTCGCAATCGCCGACAGTTTCCAGTTGATTGACGGCACGGATTCCTGGTGCACTGCGTATTTCGAAAACCACGACCAGCCCCGTAGTGTGACACGTTTCGGTGACGACTCTATTGAGTGGTGCAAAACTTCTGCTAAGCTTTTGGCTTTACTTCAAATTTCTTTGACTGGCACCCTCTACGTCTACCAAGGACAAGAGCTGGGCCAAATAAACCTAAAAAACTGGACTGTGGATCGGTACGAAGATGTTGACGTCAAGAACAACCACGCCATCATCAAAGGCAAGTATGGAGAGAACTCTGTGGAAATGAAGAAATTTCTCCAAGGTGTTGCGTTGGTTTCGCGCGACCACTCCAGAAACCCGTTTCCTTGGACTAAGGACGAGCCGTTCGCTGGATTTTCCAAGTCTACTGCGCCATGGTTTGACTTGAACGAGTCCTTCCGAGATGGTATCAACGCCCAAGAGGAGCTTGAGGATCTCGACTCAGTGCTGCATTTCTGGCGCAAGGCTTTGCAAATAAGAAAGGAGAACAAGGACGTTTTGGTCTACGGTTACGACTTCCAATTTCATGACTTGAACAACCCAAGCCTTTTTCGTACACGAAGCGTCACGGCGACAAGATTCTGTTTGCAGCGTTGAACTTCAGCGGTGACGAGATTAAGTTCACTATTCCTCGCGAGAACGCCTCTTATAAATACCTCTTAGGAAACTACAATGAAATTGACACCAGCGACATTGCAGCCTTGGGAGGGCCGCTTATATTACCTGGAGTAGATGAAATTAGATTCTGCTAGATGGCTGACGAAAAAGACCGATCAGAAGCCATTATTCCTCTCACATAGATATTCGGATACTGAGATAAAAAAGACTCTACATTGCACCTAATTTCAAGCACGAAGATAAGTGTTGGTATACAAAAATGCTATTCTCGGGTGTCAATCAGGTGAGATCACTATTGCAGCATCATGCCGCTCGAAGCCAATCTCAAAACATCTACTATCGTCCGAGTCTTTCGGGCACACTCCAGACCCCAACAAGCATTGGTTTCGAATGGAAATCGTGGCTTCTCGGGTGCAACCATGCTAATGCGTCACACCCTACGTTGCACCCTGCGTTGCACCCTGCGATGCACCTTGCATTGTACCTTGCGTTTTACCCTGCGTTGTATAAGAGTAACTGGCAAGATGAATGAAAATGCCATCTGAGGTTTGTAAATCTATAGAGCACGATACCGGTCACCAACATGGTAAGCCCCGATGCCAAAGATGTGACGTTTATCGACACCGAAAAGAGTGAAGAATTATACACACTAAAGACAACAAAGTCACTGATGATTCGCAAGACTGAAATTATGGCAGGGCAGTACGACCACTGGTACCACCATGCGATTTTGCTACTTTCCGCGTTTATATGCGGCTACGGCTACGGGTTAGATGGCAACGTTCGATACATCTACACCAGCTATGCGGCGTCGTCGTACTCTGACCATTCTCTTATTTCAACCATCACAATTATCACAGCAGTTATTGGGGCAGCATCGCAGTTAATCTTTGCCAGACTGTCGGACGTTTTTGGTAGATTATCACTGTTTATCACTGCCATAGTATTCTATGTCATTGGAACCATTATCCAATCTCAAGCCACTGATATTCAGAGGTACGCAGCGGGATCGGTATTTTGGAGCACCGGGTACGTTGGCATTCTGCTCATGCTGGTTCTCATCCTCTCAGACTTTTCGTCACTGAAATGGAGACTTCTGTATCAATTTGCGCCTTGCTGGCCAACAATGATCAACACCTGGATTGCTGGTACAATAACGGCCCGTGCAAAGCCTCAGGCAGAATGGCGCTGGGGTATTGCGATGTGGGCGTTCATAATTCCATTGTCGACGTTGCCAATCATCTGCTGTATGGTGCATATGAGGCTCAAGGCGAGACGGACCGAACAGTGGGCTATTTTAGCGGAAGAGAAGAGTTTTTATCAGGCTGATGGCCTAGTCAAGACCCTAATTGAACTTTTTTGGAGACTAGACGTTTTGGGAGTACTTTTAATGACTACCTCTGTGGGGTGTATTCTTTCCCCGCTAACACTTGCTGGAGGGACCCAGGCGAAATGGGCAAATTCTCACTTGATAGGCCCTTTGGTCTTAGGATTTGTTCTTCTACCAATTTTTTTGGTTTGGGAAAGCAAGTGGTCCAAGTACCCGGTAGTGCCTTATAACCTCGTAAAGGACAGGGCCATTTGGGGAGCACTAGGTTGTCAATTTTTAATCGGTTTCATTTATAACCTGGCTGCAGGCTACATCTACACAATCCTTATTGTCGCAGTGAATGAAACTGTAAAGTCTGCGACCGTTATTAATTCGCTGTCGAGCTTTGTCTCGACGGTTGCATCAACGTTTTTCTCAATATGGATTACGCGATGCACTAGACTGAAAGGCTATATTGTAGGCGGTTGCGGGATATGGGCACTTGCCATGGGTCTTTTCTACCACTACAGAGGCGGAGAATCTGCTCATTCAGGGATTGTAGCAGCTATGGTAATTTGGGGTCTGGGAGACACTTTGTTGATTTATCCTACTACAATATCGGTTCAATCTGTGACTTCTCATGATAACATGGCAACTGTCACGGCGTTGAATTACACCCTGTACCGAATTGGATTGGCTACAGGTGCTGCTGTCTCGGGTGCTATATGGACTCAAACTTTGTACAAGGCTTTGGTAACAAGGTTGAAAGACGTGAATATGGCCACAGCTGCTTACAGTGCTCCTTTTGAGTTTATTCTGGAATACACCTGGGGCACATCAGAGCGAAATGCAATGATGGAGGCTTACAGGGAAGTTCAGCGTTATGAGACCATTGTCGCTCTGGTTTTCACCGTGCCGCTATTCGTATGCGGTCTTTGCCTAAGAGATCCCCCATTAACTGATAAGGTGGCTCAGGAAGACATAAAAAACGGAGAGTACGTAGATAAAAGTCATAATGATCCTATTGCGGATTGGTTTGTGGGAAAATGGAAACGCATTGGTGATAAGAAAGATTAGTATCACGTAGAGAGGCCAATATTAAATAGAAATTTGAAACGAAGCGACCGTTTGTGAGTGTAGGTAAGCGCCGACTAAGGATTCAGTGCGAGAGACTTATCTGAGGGCAAGGACAACACCTTCTAAGCAGCGCCATCAAACAGGGCTCACTGTACAAATCGAGCTTTACACTGTATTGAGTAACCAATTAGTAGCGCCCTCTTTACCGATAGGTGACATCTCTTCTTATTGCACCGATATTCTTCAAGGATCGCTGAACTATTAAAAGATAGCGTTAATTGTTTAAGTGTGTAGAACAGAATAGGATCAAAAAGTACACCAAAAAGTGTGACATAATAGTACAGAGTGATGTCGGCCAAATATAGTCGGTCGATGAAAAACTCGAGGCATCATCTAGCTTTGACGACAGATACCTGACAATAGTCTAAACTGGTCTGCTTCTCAAATGCTAGCTCATTGGGCACTGTCTGAAGTGCCACACGATGTACCGTGCGATTGTTCAAGATAGGGTAAGAATCTTTACGGCCAATCAGTTTCTATATTGATATCGACCAGTTGTTTCACTCAAGAAATAATTTCATAGCTGAGAGAACTTAAGAAGAGAATTAAATCACAGATTCTAATACAAAATGATTAGACATACCATAAACAACATAAAATAAGCTGTTCAGCAAGCTAACTACTACTGACACTAGATATATATCAAAACTATCTAGAATTATATAGCCAAAGTATCCTTATAGTTGTGAAGGCAAATCTGATTTGTGGAGAGTTGATTTTCTGCTTTACGTTACATCGGCAACTAAGAGATAGGTGGAGTTTATATCGAGGAAGAGGAAATAACTGTTTAGAGTAACTAACTACTAATGCATACAACAGCCTAATAAAAAGCCTCTAAACAATTTCATTTAAACATGATGTATTGATAACGCATTAAGAAAAAGAAAACTTCCTCGTAATAACTTAATATATCTAATATACTGCCCCATGCACAGAGGAGTATCTATACAACGAGGTGAAGTTAATATGAAGAAGTAAGCAAAATGACGCTCGTGTCCGCAGATTAATAGCATATCAAAACTGAGGTGTTTGAGCTTTTGAGCATTTTCAAAGCATTACAAGCTCACCTAAAGCCACTCTTCTTGCAAAATTCAGCTCAAGCATTGAACTTCTTAATAAGTCTGTTTCAGCAATCCAAAGCTTGCCAGTTATTTTTTTTGGTTCTTTCATAATTAATCGAGTGAGCTAATGCGTAGATGACAGTTCTAAATCTTTTCTGAAATTCTTTCTGTGCGAAATTGATGTCTTGTTCTAAGGACAGACAAATGGTAATGATATAATCCTGAGCTGTAAATCAAAAAAAAGAAAAGAAGGGAAGCAAGTGCATCAGCACTTTGCTCCGTTTGGGCTATTTACAAGTAATCACTAAAGGCTGGGTCTCTGGGTAAACTTCTGAGGTCAAAGACTTGAAATACGAGATAGCATTAAGCGCTCTCGCCGTTTTCATATATCACTATGTACTATTATGTCATTATATACTTGGCTAGTGACTACTCACGTCCCAACAGAACTTGTTTTGCCCTTTAGAATGGTGGTAAATAGTGTTCTACCTTCACTAACTAAGACACTTGTTATGTTGCATGATTCGCATCGAAATGTAGAATACAGATTTTAGAATTTGGAATTTAGAATTTGACGCCAACGATCGTGATTTCTTCCCATATATAAATTAAACATGACAGGGCCGGTGGCATTAGAAATCTATGGCATTTCGCAATTCAGGTAGCTAATGCCAGAAGAATTAGTTTTCACATTTGCCAGAGGGCAACTTGCAGACGCTATTTTGGTTGCGCGGAAGTGCACCTCGTGTCTGGTTTTTGTGAACTTAGGTTCCGACCGGGACACCATGCTTAGTGAAATAGAAAGATGTTTGAATCGCATCTTTAGGCGCTTAAGAACTAAGTATGTACTTGAACAAGACACGTTAAAAGACCTCTCGAACATTAGAGAAAGTTTCGAAAACTTGCTAAATGGGTACTCCGAAAATCATATATGCTCGGAGTACCTTTACGGCACTAACTTCCAGAGAGCTGTATGGGAACAGTTGATCAAGATCCCTTGGGGCAAAACGACGACTTACAAACAAATTGCAATTGAATTAGGAACACCACGTTCCTTCCGAGCTGTAGCAAACGCTTGTGGCGCTAATCCGCTGCCGTTGGTTATTCCCTGTCACCGAGTCATAGGTTCGAGTGGCTCTCTCGGTGGTTTTAAGTGGAGTTTGTTGCTCAAACATCAACTGCTTAGCAGGGAAGGAAAAGTTGTTGAGTCGCAAAGTTCACGATAACTACCAAAAATATATTATGTAAGATTACAAAACTACTATAATACCGACGAGCAGGCCAACTGCACCATATACCACAGAGACATAGTTCATACTCGCAGAATCAACGGGGAGATTATAAGGGAAAGATAGGAAAATTAAGCAAAACAAGGCCCAACAAATCGTGAGGGTGTTGGGAATGTATCCAAATTTGCTGGTCACTGGAAAGCCCTTCGTAGAGACGCCTAGACTCGCGAGCTCTTTTCTGATACGGCTGTAGAAAGAGGCCTTACCCACAAAAAACAAAATAGTGCAAGGAATAGCGTAGGTCAGTAGCAACAATGTAATGCAAGCTGTAATAATGGCATTGAATGCTGTCGATGATCCCATAAAGATACAGCCTATCACAGCTACAAGCAGCTGAGAAAACAGGTGAGAATTCAACGGAGCCTTGAGTTGAGGGTTCACCATACCAAAGAATCCCATTACTTTGCGAGACATAGGTCTTTCCTCGGAAAGCTTGGAAAAATCTCTACCACAACTCCACAATATTCTACTTTGCCAAGTGACACTGGCAATCCCGCAGGTAATACCTGTTAAAATGCAGCAACATTGCATGAATACGCTCAAGTTTCTATTACCAGTGGCTTGGTAGTAAATCTCTAATATCGGTAAAATTGATTCAGTCACCTTTTCGGCATCTGTGATACAAAAAAACATGCCAATTGCATATGTGAAGCTGGTCACAAAACCGATGAGAATAGTGCTTATTATAGCTCTAGGAACAAGCTTTCTCGATTGCTTGTAACCAACTTCGTCGACCATATGTGTGGCGGAATCAATTCCAGCATATGCCCACAGTGGATTGATGAGTCCGACAATAAATGCCATAGCGGATGAACTCCATCCCGTCGTGTTTCTAAATTCTCCGAATACCTCGTTAGACTTGGGCCAAGCAATATCTGTATTGTTACTGCGGCACACCATCGAAATAATAAAAGTTATCAAATAGGTTAGCACTGACATGTAAAGTCCGAATTGGGATAAAAGAGGGAGTATTACAGACCAGCAGTTGATGAAAGTAAGCAGCACATTAAGGATTTCGTAAGTAATAAAAATGTGCCAGTGTTTAAGCTGGTAGTCCGGGTTTAGAAGGGAATGAACGCCAAGGATGCTCAGCGCCAAAGAAGAAAATACGCTAGCTGTCGTGAAGATCGCGCCAAAGTAGTTGATGAGGCCAACTACTAAAGCCATTGATCTTTGAAACGACGAAGTAATCTCCACATTTGTTGTAGTGCAGGCCCATTGAAGGTTGATCTCCTCTGTCTCGTTATCTGAGCTCAAAGGCTGTGCAAAGTCTTCGATAGGTTTTATCGCGTCTTGTCTTCTTTCGAGCATTTTCAAAACCCAGAAACAAGCTCCGCTGCTGCTTGGGAGCATTGAGGAAAACTCAGCGAGTGACCAGCCGCACATAAAAGTGAAGAACATCCCGATGATCAATCCATAAACAATCAGAAGTGGACCACCGCTGGAAAGACCAACAACTAGTGATGATGAGACACCTAACCACGAGTTTGTGAGAGAAAAAGAAATACCTAACAGCGAAAGCCATCCGAAGTTTCGGGAAAGTTTCTGATTGGTACTTTCGGCCACAGAAACTGTGCTCAAGGCATCATTTGATTTCGCCGATGACATGCTGGTGAGAGAAAGGTATGAATGCTACCAACTTTGTGTTTCAAATACCAACATATTGCATGCCCAGTATTCGGTATATATAGTGTTTCTTAGCTTCATTTTCATCAGCTCATTAACATCAACTCTGGTTGAACTTGTTGAATTGTTCTCTTTAGTCTTCCATGCAATTTTTAGTCATTTGAGGATGATTCAGGATGACTCCAAGAGAATAATAGCGGTATGTGCAAGTAAAAATTCTAAGCTTAAGGTCTCGAGGGTAAAAGATAGACTGAAACAAACAAGGCAAGACCTCATCGTTCAGCGTTTAGATCGTTCTTCTCTTTCTCATGTGGCTCAGCGTTATATAGAAGAATTGCAGTGACTTCAATGGCTTGACCTACCAGGGCGGTGATTGGTCCTCTGATTAACGGCTCTTCTTCAGAGTTTAGCCACGAAGTTGGTGAACTGTTTCTGTTGGTGTACAAATTTGAAGGGACTTAATCTTGAACGGACTGTGGCGGTGTCGTTTGCTTGATTCGAGTGCCATCAAACAAATGATTAAAAGCAGGGAGAAATGACCTAAAGAATAACAGGATCCCACAGTGCTCATAGGACAACATCATAGCAACTGCATTGCATATTTGGGCGGTATGCTAAAACAATCAGTAACATCTTTATTTGCTTTCACTTCAAGGACGCTTTCATTAATATCAAGCTTCAAATATAAACTTCTTGCGTTATGAATTTAGATTTATGTACAAGTAGGGGAATATGATTTGTCATCAAGGCTCGGTCATTTCTGATTGGAGAGTTTAGCAAGTTCTTTGATCTTTTCTTCGCATTGATTAATGCTGTCACTACTACCATCAATCTTACCGGCAAGGTAGGACAGTCGGCTCTTGAACATCTTGGTGTCACTGACTTTGCCTAAAGATCTCAACTCCTCCTCCCACTTCTGGATTCGCTTCGTTTCGAAGTTTATCACCTTCAATAAATAGCCGGTTTCAAGGACACTGGAAAGCTCATTACTGTTTAATAGGTACTTGAAGGCCGCCCTGAAAAGGGGTTTTGCTGGTCTGATTTCTTTCAAAACACCTCGGTCTCTTGAAACTGTTATTAGGCCGTTTTTCTCCAACTCCAGAAGACCGGCTTCAGGCGCAGATTTAAACAATGGCCTGAAGACGATGTTCTTGAACTGAACAACTGGTTGTTTGCTTAGCATTTCTATTAGTTCCCACGCTTGAGCACTCCTAGTTTGTTCGACGTTTTCTGCCAAAAATATTTGAGTAATTTGTTCCAGGGCTTGTTCGACCATTTTATCTAAAGCTTCTTTTGGATTTTCGCCAGATTTGACCCTTCTTACAAATGCTTGCAGATCAAGCATTCTGCCACCAAGGGGCTCAAGCGACGCATCGATCTCTTTCTTTACCTCATCTGAGATTTCCATAGGTGTAAGGGACTTTTCATCGTCACTGTTAGACTCAACGTGGTCTAAAGACGCTAAAACATATGAGCGAGCAGACTCTTTAGATGCGTCAGATAACACCAAGGTCTTGAAAACTTGGTTTGGGAGAGAGTCTGCCAAAAGTTGGTTTGGAGACACCGTTTCGGTCAAAAAAATGACATGAGCAATGTTCATTTGAACCAGCATAGCAGCCCAGTCAGATAATTCTTTGAACGCAAATCCATTCATTTCAGACTTGTCGTTAAAGCGATCAATAACAATGACAGGTTTCTTCTCTGGGTGTTGTTGTAAGTAGTCCTCTTCTTTCATGGTGATAGCATCGTCACCGCTGCCAATCACTGGCTGGTACCCCTTTAAGGCGACTTGTCTAATGGACATCAATGCCGTAGTTAACATGTTTCTAAACTGAGTCTCTTTACTTTCGGATAATCCTGTTTTTTGACCAGTCAGCCCTTGCACAGCTAAGTCCATCACATTGGTCAACGAATTGACCCACGGAAAGATAGGAAAATATCCGATTTCGGCGGCAGCATTCATCAAAAATTTCGAGTCAGTTCTTGACTTGGTTAACTTATCGCAATCCAAGTAAAGGACATTAGGTCTATCGTGGAGAGTATGCTGAACAACAAGATCATGCTTACCGGATCCTCGGGGTCCTCTGACAATCACAAAAGTATTGTTATTCTCTTCCAGCCACATTCTCAAATCACTCACTTTTTCGATACGCTCTTCCCACAACTGTTTCTTGTTAGTCTCTACATTTTGGGTACCCAAGAAGCTTCTGAAAGAAGAAACGGTATAGGAGGTTAGCTTGAAGAATTCCTTTATGAAGTAATTATCCCTTGAAAGAGAAAATTGATGCGTGATCTTCTGCTGAATAGAAAATTCGCGAATGGGGTCAAAAATGAGTACAGCAACAATGGACAAAATGGCAATCAGTAGTGGTATAGCTATTCTGGTGTGATTCAGGAAAAAATCTCTTACCATATGTTCGTTTGCGAGTCTTTCATATTGGACATGTATCACGCTATTGTGAATCTCCATACCTGAAATACAATTCTTGGCACAAATGGCACCGCGGAACGAGCGATATCTTAAGGTTGCGGTACTTTCACCCTTTTTTGGTGGGAAAATATCAACGATGGTGCCATATCTTCTGAATAAAGAATAGATTTCCTCTTCAATGAGAGGCTGGCCCTCAAATTTGATTTTGATGATAGTGCTGGGCAGTCTGCGGAGATCCTCTATCCAGGGAGAGCCCTTCACTGGAAACGCAGCGGCTGTGGTGACAAAAGACGTAATAGATCTAGAGGACTCCTCAGCAGTGTTTTTTTGAATCATTGAATTGACCTCAGCAACGGTGTACCTTGGAGGAACCAAAAAAGTGGCAAAAACGCCGCCATCCCTTTTGACCGGAATAGTAGACCTAAGTTCAAGGCCGTGGATTGGATTACTTTTGGGGCTGGCGTATTCTAAGATCTTGGAACGCACTGCGTCCCGAGATTGATTTGACAGCAAAGCGTTATACCATTGAGTGGGACTCCAGAGAGATGTTGCACGGGGATAGACATTGTCAAAATACAGAAGAGTTTCTTCCTCCGTCTTATGAATAACACCTGTGTCAGTGGCAGTATTAGATTCACCAGCTTGTTCGTCTTTTTGTTGGATCTCAGTTGAGATTAAACGCTTAGAGCTAACTCTTAATACATTGAGAGAGCTCCAGTGAAAACTGGAGCGCACGACTGACCTTATAGGCCATTTTACCGCAGCTGGTAGCATGGGTAAGTCGTTAGTGTCCTTAATACTCTAAACAGAGTTTAAGGAAGCAAGGGTTTGCCAATAGTAAAGATCGTGGAACTTGAAAATTGTGAGTATCAATGTACTTTTGTAAAGACGGAGCATCCTGAGTACATATGTACTCAACCTCGTAATGTCGGGTAACAGACATCTCAAATTTTAAGGGGAGCCCTTTAAACGTTAAAAGTATTATTGAATCTTCAAATTCTACCTCATTACCAAGGTTAATCAATACCTTCTGACACTCTTTCAGAATTCATTTCGTCACTGTCTTTAATCATGGCTGAAACTGCAACAGAGGATACTTACGTTGGTACTGTTGGCCACCTTATCGAGTTGGGCAAAACTATAGACGACGTTTTGCCTGAACTGGATTCACAGGAAACGCAATGTGAAGGAGCGTTCACGTGGCACATTTCTGATTGGAACCTGCTCACACAGGACAAGCATGCATCGCCTAGGTTCAAAGTTGGTGACTTCGAATGGAGTGTATTGTTGTTTCCCCAGGGCAATCACAACAAAGGTGTATCGATGTATCTAGAGCCTCGTCCCAGCGAGATCAAAAGCGATGAAAACACACAAACCGAAAAATTGGACAATGCAGACTGGCACGTTTGTGCTCAGTTTGCAATTGGCGTTTCGAGACCCGGCGAAGATGTCAAGTGCCAATTGTTCAATGTGTCGCACCACAGGTTTTGCGCGACAGACACTGATTGGGGTTTTGCCAGTTTCATCGGGTTAGACACTTTGAAAAAGCGCACATCCTCTCGAAATTCTGGGTTTCTTGCCGACAACCAACTTAATGTTTCAGTCTTTGTACGCATTCTAGATGACCCCACAGGCGTCATGTGGCACAACTTTTTGAACTACGACTCGAAAAAGCTCACAGGTTATATTGGGTTTAAAAACCAGGGAGCCACTTGCTATCTCAATTCATTGTTGCAGTCTTATTTCTTCACCAAGATATTCCGCAAAGTCGTATACAAGATTCCCTCAGATAAGGAGTCGCCTAACGATAGCGTGTCGTTAGCATTACAACGCTCTTTTTTCCTTTTGCAAAAATCCCAGGAACCCCTTGATACTTTGGAACTTACAAGGTCATTTGGTTGGGATACTGGCGACGCTTTTACGCAGCATGATGTTCAGGAGCTGAACCGCATATTAATGGACAGGCTCGAGACCCGAATGAAAGGAACAGAGGTAGAAGGCGTCCTTAGTGAACTATTTGTGGGTAAAATGAAGAGTTATATTAGATGTGTCAACGTAAAGTACGAATCGTCAAGAGTTGAAGACTTCTGGGATATTCAACTCAATGTCAAAAATTTGAAAGGTGTCCAACAGTCATTTGAGAACTATGTTGAGGTAGAGATGATGGACGGTGAAAACCAATACGCCGCTCAGGATTATGGTCTTCAGGATGCCAAAAAAGGTGTTGTGTTCGAGAGCTACCCACCTGTGCTCCATTTGCAATTGAAAAGGTTTGAGTATGATTTTAACTACGACCAATTGGTTAAAATCAATGATAGATACGAATACCCTGAAACCATAGACCTCGCGCCTTACCTCGATCCAGAGATCAAAAAGCAGGGATCCATACCTTGCAAGTATAATCTACATTGTGTTTTAGTTCATTCAGGGGATATATCAGTTGGCCACTATTATGCTATGATAAAGCCCAGCACTAAAGATCAATGGTTTAGGTTTGATGATGACAAAGTATGGAGAGTTACTAAGAAGCAAGCATTTGATGAAAACTTTGGTCATGAAAGTTTGCCGGATGAAAAGCTCAGGACTCTTACTCGAGAACAGTATCAAAATTACCTGATAGCGCGGCAAACAAGTGCTTACATGCTTGTTTACATTAGGGAAGACATGGAAGACAAGGTCTTGGAAGACGTTTCTGACGTTGATGTCCCAGTGCACATTGTTACTAGTATAGAAAAAGAACTACAAGAGCGCGAGAAGAGAAGGAAAGAACTTGAAGAAATGCATCTGTTCACAAAAGTGCACATTCACTCCATGAGCAATTTTGTCAACTATCAGGGATTCGATTTGTCGCCAAATGAGCGGTCCAAACTTTTTAGTTCTGAGCTTCATGGCCAGGGCGAGTATTCAAAATCACTGCGCGTCTTGAAGTCTACAAAGCTTAGGGATGTCAAGAACGAAATATCAAAAAAAATGAGTCTTCCCAGGTCATGTAGCATCAATTATTGGATTATGAGCTACAGAAAAAACTATACCTTACGATTGGAATCTATTTTGAGTCCTGACTTAGATAATTTACCTTTGGAGCAAGTGATTCACAAGTTGGGGATTTCACGGGCTGGTTCTATTGACATTTTTGTCGAAGAGCCATACTTGGAGCTCAATTTTTTGAACGAAATCGTTACTTCGAAGACAGTACCTTTCTCGAGGCTTACTTCTGAAACTATATGTGAATTAAGGGCCGCTGCCTCAGAGGGTAATTTACCTGATTCTTCAACAAGTCTAAGATCACTTGATGATGATTCTCACACGGTGTTGGTTTTTTTAAAAGCCTACAATTCTGATAAATGCCGTCTCGAAGGGTTTGGTCATGTTGTTGTAAAGCAAATCGACCAGATATCAAAGGTATCTGGTATCCTAAGAAGCCTGTGCTCGATTAATCAAGAATATTCATTTTTCGAAGAGTTTCAACCTGACACGATCGAGGCTGTTGATGAAAAAATGCAGTTCATAACCTCAGAATTGGTTGATGGCGATATACTAGCGTTTTCGATCTGCAATCCCAAAGAAAGTGATAACTCAATCTCGATTTTGAGTCACTATGACTTTCTGAGATACAGAATCAACATAGCACTGACAAGAACCGCTAACACCGAAGAAGAATACGCTGTTGTGAAAGACGACAACGATGTCGATCAATTGAGTATCTGGATTTCAGCGAAGGCCTCTTACCAAGACCTTGTCAACATGATTGCTGCAGGAACTAAGCTAAATCCATCAAACATAAGAACGTTCGCTGTATACGCAAATGGGCGTTTTGCTCTAAAATCAGATTGTCTGATTTCAGATTTCCTTGTAAAGAACTACACTCGGGACTCCATTCCTCCTTTCGAGTTTGAGGTTTTATCGATACCTTTAAAGGAATTTGAGCACTTGCGATCGATTAAATTCTATTGGCTAAGTGACAGCTATGTTCATTACCAACCGTATGAATTTAGAGTTCCAAATTCGTGTACCATAAGTGAATTTATGGGAAAGCTGCAAAAAAGACTTGGTTTCGATGAGGAGCAGGCAAAGTCTGTTCTTTTATGGACTAACTGCGACTTCAAGTTTCAGGGCATTTTGTCAAAGGAAAACGTCTTTGAGGAGCTAGCCGAGTCGTTTCTCTTCTTTGGCAGAATACTACCGGACGAATTGGCCCTGGTAAATCAACTTGAAGAGGTGTCTTTAGAAAATCTCGATTCGATGGATGAAGCTGAAGAAGACGGTTTGGATCAACTGAACAATAAAGCTAATGTAATAAATGGAAAGCTTGTAATCGTGATCCAGTATTTCAAAGACCTCGAAAACAGACATGGGATTTCTTTCCTGTTTAACCTTATACCAGGGGAAAACTGCCTTGAAACCAGAGACCGTTTGCACGCTAAGTTTGGGTTAGGACGCAAAGAATTTTCGAAAATCAAACTTGGAATAACCATCAGTTCAGATAATGGTTTAACTTTCAAGTCTCTTCATGGCTACACAGATGAAGAATTACGTGAAATTGTGTTGTTTGATGTTTTGAACAATCTAGATTATATTTGCATGGATCATCCCGATCGGACCAGGACTCAGACATACCACGACAGGCCAATGGTTATCAAAAATTAGAGTAACGTTTGTAAAGAGCCACTATATACGTTCTGCTGATTAGTGTGAACTGAGCTCGCTATTTGTATGTGATTTTGCGCTTTCGCAGCTCTGTGCTGCTGAGCTTCTCTTTCCAACCGTCTTCCTCCTGCCCGCCGAGAACATTGACTACGTGAACCGCAAGCGTGGTCAATCCCTTTTCCTTTCGCACTGCATTTACGAACCTACCGCCCGACTCTGTTTCCCGACTAACAATAAGGCTTTCGATTTCTGGGACGGCTCCTGTCGGTCCACAAACATCTCTCAAAGGTACTACTTCAACCCTCAAGGTAGGCTTGACTCGATTAACAAATCCTGTGACGTTTTTGGCCCTCATTTCGAAGGATTCAAGAAACTCTGGAAACTTTTTATTCTGCAGCAGCTCCTGATCGGTGACTCCTATGATTAATCTTTGCGACGTTAAAAAAGTTGCCACGCTTAAGAGAATCTTGTGGCCATCATGAAGATGATCAAAAGTTCCGCCCAAAGCACTCACGGTATAATGCTCTTCGTCGTTTTTCTCATGCTTCACTTCGGTGTCACTGTCTATATTTGGCTTTGCTAGATCCACAGTCTTCACCTTCTTGAAATTGTAATCAAGTATAAGAGGGTGGAGAGCGGTGTCCACTACTATCAAGTCCCACATGTGTTTTTTCAGCCAACGAGCGTCCTGGTTGAACAGTACATTGACAGGGGTCTCATAAAGGTTTCCTGACAGTAGAATCTCTCGAATGCTGCTATAGAGATGGCCCAAAATATAATCGAGGTCTTCGGAGTACTTGATTTGTTCAGTGAGAATAACATCCAGCGTAGACCCATCGTCTTTCAGGATTGGCAAAAGCTCTTCTATGGCTCCTTTCAGTCTTTCCACGCATGTTGTTCGCAATCCCTTAAGAACTAATGCTACCAATGGCATTCTTGAAAATCGTGTACAGAGGAGAATATCGTTTCGTTATTTGTAGAGTAGTTCTTCAGCTTCTAGTAATTAAGATGAAAACTGACCATAATTAAAGTTATAGTTATCTGCAGAAAAGACGAGAGATGAGCGCTGACGAAAAGCCTGACAGTACCCTTCAAAAAGAAGATTGGGAGCGCATAAAAAGCAACGTATCGTCTGCCATTGATGTACTCAATACTGGTACTGTTTTTCCGACCTTCCAAGCCCTGTTTGCAGTTAATTTGGTGCGTGGCCAGCGACTGCTGGTCAATGCTATCTTGCAAAAATCATTGAGAGGCGGCAATAATGAGGCTTTGGCGGCGGTGGCGAGCTTGATAAACTCACAAATTTCATCTGCTGGATTGCTTTTGGTGGAAGAAACCACGTTGCGGTTCTTGTCTTCGTTTGAAAGAAATGACGCTGCAGGATGCTATTCCATGGCCAGTCTCATTTCACAACTCTTCAACTACGATGTGGCACACGAAATCGTTGTGTTGCAAGTTCTTCATGTGATTATGGAGCACCCTAATTCGCACTCCATCAGGTTAGCTATAGAGGTGTTGCGTCAATGTGGAAGAGAACTTTCGGCGGTAGCTAAAACGGCTCACGACCTTGTTTATGAGAGTATCAGAACGCACGTTCAGGATAATAATGCTGACAAAAATATGCGCAAGGAGTTTGACATGCTCTTCGAGCTACGCAAACGGGATTACCATACTGCCGTCAAGAAAATACGATTGCCTCGACATGAACCACTTATACACACATTTTTAATAGATTTCGATGGCAATCTATTACAACCCAATGAAAACCTAGATGAGTTCATTTACGATCAAGATTTTTCCGCCAAAGAGGACGAATTCGAAGCTATCAAACTGAATCAAGCTTTTTATGAGGAGAAGCCTATTGAAAAGACGAACATCACAAACTTCAACGATAAAACACAAAGTCAGGAACTGGAGTTTAAAAAGAAAGTTTATCTGACCTTAAAGGGGTCACTTTCTGGTGACGAAGCGGCCCATAAGTTATTGAAGCTGAGAATCCCAGATGATGAGAAAAGCGTTGTTGCAGAGACTCTTATAATGGCATGCTCACAAGAAACAACGTACTCTAAATTCTACGGTATTACTGCGGAAAGGTTATGTTCAAGCCATCAAAGTTGGAAAAGTGCGTTTAGTCAAAATTTCGAGAAAAATTACAATGAGGTTGACGGATACAACGCAACTCAAGTACGAAATATGGGGAAACTATGGGGCCACATTTTGGCTTCGGACTATGTTGGCTTGGAAGTATTCAAAACTGTTCACATGAATGTCGACGAGACAACATCGGCAGGTAGAGTATATTTGAAATTTTTGTTTCAAGAATTGGTGCTTGATTTAGGCGTTCAAGAGCTGAAAAAACGGCTTGATGAACCATATATCCTTCCATATCTGGTCAATATGTTCCCGCTTCATGACATCGACAGTACTAGATTCTCTATCAATTTCTTCACTGCCATTGGACTAGGGCCATTGACAGACAAAATGCGGCAGGCGCTTGAAAGTGAGAAACTAGCAATTCAAGAAAATGAAAATGATGAGGAAGTGAATGAACACAAAGACGAGGAGGATGTTGTGAAACTTGAAGAGGATCAAACCTCAAGGACCTGGGAGAAATTTAATCGGGCTCGCAGGTCGAAGACAGCAAGTGCTGAAACTCCGACGAGGCGGCGCTCAAGAACCCCAACGCGACGCAGATCAAGGACACCAACAAGACGAAGATCAAGAACGCCCATAAGACGAAGATCTCGGACTCCCTCCCGAAGATCGCGATCACCGCAGGTAAAACAATCTTTTCCATCTACCCATCCCTCTACATAATTGTAATTAAGTAATAATCCATGTTTCGAAATAAAGTTATTTAAAAACTAAGTGTCTTCTAAAATAACGAAAGAGGGTATCTAAAGATACCCAGGGTATGTAGCCCAATGGCAATGAACCGGAAAGAGTATCGAACCAAACAAAACTCAAAGCTGAGGGTGCTGGAAATTTGATAAAAATTGAACTGAAAGAGGAAAAAAATTAACCCTAATGGGAGAAAAGATCGGGAGCGTTTAACATCTCTAGTTAGACAATATTCCCCAGTATTTTTCACAGCCGTAAGCGCCGTCAGCCTTCCACAAGTCGTTGAAGGCGGTGAACAGAATAACTGAGTTACCGCACGAAGCGCTGATAGATTCCACGGCAGATTTTTGGTTGTCTTTGGAGGCAACAGCTTTACCCAAAGTTTCACCCTGGGATGGCCAGCCTGATTCAGTGATCAAGACGTTCTTGTTACCTTGGCAAGCACCCCAAACCCTTTGGATTTGTTCCATGACCCAAGTACCAGAGTCCTCGGCAGCGGTGTTGTAGTCGAAGTAGGCGTGAGCGTTCACAGCCATGAAGTCAGAATATTCACACAAACCAGGGTTGTTGATGACAGCAATGAAAGTGTCAACAGAGACCACTGAGCCACTGTAGCCGGCAGAAGTGAGGGCAGATCTACCCTCGGAGACATAACTGCCAACTTGGGAAACGGTAGCAGAGCCAGCGTTGACCAACTCGTTTCCGATCGAGACAGCGTAAACGTCATCCCAAGACCCATGAGCTTCAATGGCGCTCTTCATGGTGCTGACACCATCAGAGATGGCATCGACGTAGTAGATACCCAAGAACAATTTTTGGTTCGAGGCCTTGCTTTGCAAAACGGCAGAGACCTGGTCACAGTCGACACCGTAAAGTCTGATAATGTCGTAACCGGAAAGCTGAGCTACCTCGGAAGCGATTTGAGAAGCGTCCTTGCACGAACCAGAGTCACTGTAAGGAGAGTAAGTGATACCCTTGGCACCGGCAGAACCAACCGACGACGAAGAGCTTGGAGATGCCGACGAGGAAGACGAAGAAGCAGCAGCCGATGAAGAAGCAGCAGCCGAAGAAGTAGCAGCGGCGCTGGAGCTGGAGCTTGAAGCCGAAGCGGTGGAGGTTGGGGCCGAGCTTGGAGCAGCCTCAACACCTCTGGAAACCTCGGACAAGGAAGACGTTTGAGTAGCCGCCTGTTGAGCAATAGTGTTCGAACTATCAAGGGCCACAGTGGTGGAAGCACCGCCGATCTGCTGAGGAGCAGTACCGAAAACGGTGGTGGTCTGGACGTTGGTCACGTACGCGACGTCCCTCTTGTGGGCTGCGTGATCGTGGCCCATGGGGGTAGCCAAAGCGACACCGGCTAGAGCAGTGGAGGAAAAGACTTGAGAAATACGCATTTGAAGTCTAGAGTAATAAAGTGGGGGAACGAAAGCTAAATCGATTTCTGGTGGGGGGCTCAAAAGTATAGTTGGGATACTCTTTGAGATCTCGAAGTTCGCTGTTTGGGTGGTTAAGGAAAGACTGGCAGTTGGACTTGGCGAGAGTTAAAAGACTGAAACGAGACCAGAAGGAAGTTATCCAAGTTCAAAATTCTTAGATTATAACCATCTAAATTTTAACAAATTTTCTCAAAGGCCTCGACGTCGTTTTGTCGATAAAACTTTTTCGATAAGTACTCGAGGTTTCCTGAGGAAAGTTTTTCAGGTTGCCCAAAACAGTTAACTTCTCGTGGTTGGCAAGGAGCGTTGTTGTTGGTGGTATTAGTTAGTTTTTTCCCAAGTAGGTAGTAAACGAACGGTAGAGATCGGTGATTCCTACCAAAAGAGTAAGATTGACGTAGTCGTAAGCACGGAAAGATGTACATGGCAGATAGAATACATCGCGGTGGACACTCGTTGCACGGGTACCGGAACGTGTGGAATGAAAAAATTTTCTTGCACTATTGGATTCAGATTGAGATCTAGCCACAAGGGGAAGGGAGGCCAGTGTAACCACATGAGGGTCTGGCGGGTTGTGGGGAATACAGCGCCATTTCTTACTTGTAGCAGTAAAAGCGTAAATTTTGTCGTGAGGTGAAACTGACTGAGATGCGAAAATTGCAGTTAAAAAGATGTGATGCGTGAAACTAGACGAGTATGTGGTTCTCGACGGACAAATTCTTGACACATTGTTGGCAGAAACGCTTTGTTCATACAATGTAGGGAACCAGATTGTTGTCGGGCGGCGGCGAGTATCACTCTAAATTCCTGGCTGAATAGAATGCCACTCTTTGCAAGCTAAATGAGTTCGCGTGTCGCGTAATGCGTTAAGTTCTGGAGCCTGTGGAATTGAAAACCCGTATACTGATTGGGTGGAATCATTAGGCCTGCGGCTGGAGCTTTCTGCCCTGATGCCTGAACCAGAGAATCAGTGCGTCTTGTAATTGAATCCAAATCTTGGGGATCAACATAAACCTCCATCGCGAAACTCCTTTCGCGAAACTCCTTTCTTCTCTTAGTCGGGACTGTTAAGAGTCAACCGTTCAGATTTTTAAGGCTGAACATGCCCGCAGTTGTAACAAGTCCCACATTCATGATATGAAGTAGCGGTTATCGACCTCGATCTTAGAATTGAATAATTTTTCGGCGGCTAGGAAGTAGGAAAAGGTCCATGTCTTACTAGAAATTGAAAAACAAGGCCATCACAACAAAGGCAGTGAAATAAAGCTTTGTAAGAGCTTGAAGTGGACGGTCTATGATGTCTTTAAAGATACGCCTTCAGGTATCGAAGTGACTTGAACGAAAAGCTCGAATATCTATCTGTACTGCAGAAGTTGCAAGCCCGCTAACGAAAAGATCGATCGAGCTTTGAAAACAGGAGCAAGATCTGCTTACTTGCAATTAGAAGTGGCTTGGGTTTTAGCGCATTTGATTATGGAAATTCACAATGGTAATCTACGAATCACATTCATTTCCAGTCAGTCAAGATCTGCCTTCTCGCAGGACAGCAAATGTCAGACTGTAGGCCATTCGTGAAAGAGACACAAAATTTGACGTCGTAAAATTGTTTCCAAGACACTTTCCCGTGGCTTGAATCTCAATGGCGTTCCTCGCTTTAGCTAGTCAGAAATCCCGTTTCGAAAAATCCTGGTTAAGTCGCAAACCAGATAAGCCCTGGCTCACAAGAGTGCATTGGAGACCCTTTTGACCTGAGGTGGTTTTCTCTTGAAGTGGCGTTGGATCTCGCTAAGCGCTACGTATCAGAGTGGCATGTGGTTTACCCACGTCGACGGGAAATAGAAAGCGGCCTCGATGTTTCGCACAATTATGCCACATACATAGTTACGCGGCAGTATAACGTTCATAGAGCTCTTTATCTTCAAAGCCTCGCGAATAAGCGGGCTAGGTTTTTAGTAAAAAGCAGCAAGCGTCAAAAAGAAAACAAAGAGATCATTATTCATATGAGTATCTCGTTGGTTCTTGCTGCTTTTAGCTCGAGAGCGTATTGTAATAAAATGACATACATCAAATTGGGTGCTAAATGTAGCCTTCGGACCTCATAACAATAATTCATACCAAATTTTATGTAAAAATTCTGGCATAATGATCTGGAACACCACATTCTACAGGCATGTTGCCACACTTGCATTTTTGTTCGCCACCGTTCAACAAGGTACAACGATGGTTCATCGAAGTCTGCATTTACAAGTAATTCTAGGCTCACCAAGAGAAAGAAATACGACGCAAGCTCCTCTTCACGACCTCAACAACTCTTGAAGACTCTGTTTTATTAGACAGGGAAGTAGGCATTTGTCTGAGGTCAGACAGCTGTCACTCATGTAGCTCATACGTATTCTCAAAGATAAAGCCCGCGCAGAATAATTGTCATCTGGAAGCTTATTTTATCACGACTGTACTCAACTGTATATATGTGAATGACTCAACATATCATAAATAAATTGGTGTAGCTACCGGCTTGTCGCCTTAATTTAAAGTTTTTTTTATTATTTTGGTTTTTGTGGAGCTGGCGGCTAAGTTATAAAAACGGGAAAAGATGGTGTCCCTTGTAACAATCTCCTGATCTAAGAAACAGAATATCAAAATGTCATTGATCGATGTACAGTACCCTGCCTGGTGCCAGGATGATGAAGTACCAGTCACAAGAACAGAACTCAAGGACATCTTTGAGGATCTAAGCCAAAAATTTGGTTTCCAACAATCGTCCAAAGAGAACATGTTTCATCACCTCTTGGCTCAATTGGATTCCCGCGCAAGCCGCTCGAACGCCCAAATGGCACTGATTACACTCCACGCTTCGTATATCGGTGGAGACGAGGCAAACTTCAAGAAATGGTATTTTGCCGCCCAGTTGGACCTTGACGACGAGATCGGTTTCCAAAACATGAAACTTCACGGGAAATCAAAGAAGCGCAACTCTGACTATGCCAAGAAAAGAGGAGTGTCTATTGAAGAACAGATTGTGCAATGGAAAGACCGAGAAGAAGAATTTATCAAAAGTCATCCCAAAATCTCATTGACGCCAGCTCAGCTCAAAGACGACAAAAATTATAAAATCGCTGACTATAAATGGAAGCTGAAGATGCGAGAGCTAGAGCCTGCGCAAATGGCGCGGCAATTGGCTCTTTATTTTTTATGCTGGGGGGAAGCAAACCAGATAAGATTTACGCCGGAATGTCTATGCTTCATCTTCAAATGCGCTCTTGATCACGATCTAAGTACAAATGATGAATGCCAGCAAGTAAGACCAGAGCACTCTTATTTAAATGAAATCATCACACCTTTATACAAATTTTTGAGATCTCAAGTCTATGATGTTGATATCAAAAATGGTAAATTAACAAGACTAGAAAAAGATCACAAAAACATAATCGGCTATGATGATGTAAACCAACTATTTTGGTACCCCGAAGGCATTGAAAGGCTCTTACTCGAATCGGGTGAGCGACTGGTAGACAAGCCCCGTGATCAAAGGTACTTGCTTCTCAAAGATGTCCAATGGACCAAAGTTTTCTACAAGACTTACAAAGAAACAAGGACATGGATGCATTGCGCTACAAATTTCAATCGTATTTGGATTATTCATTTGTCATCTTTTTGGTTCTTCACCTCTTTCAATGCTCCAACACTCTACACTAAGGATTACGTTCAATTGTTAAACAACCCTCCAACCCCGCAGGCTAAATTATCCGCAGTTGCTCTTGGAGGAACTGTCACTTGTCTTATTCAAATAGTGGCTACTATATTTGAATGGAGCTTCGTACCTAGACAATGGCCAGGTGGTCAACACTTAACTAGGAGAATGATGGGCTTGCTACTTTGTCTTTTCATAAATATTGCTCCATCCATATATGTCTTTGGGTTTTTCGACTTGGATGTCCATTCTGGTTACGCTTACATTGTGTCGATCATTCAGTTGGTGATTGCAATAATTACTACTCTATTTTTCGCTATCAGACCATTAGGCGGTTTATTCGGATCGTATTTGCGCAAAGGACAAAAGAGGAGACGATACTCGTCATCACAAACTTTCACTGCCCAGTTTCCAAAATTGACTGGGCGTAGTAAATGGTTTTCATGGGGGCTATGGCTTTTTGTTTTTGTGGGCAAGTTCATAGAGTCATACTTCTTCCTTACATTATCTTTGAGAGATCCTCTGCGTGTCTTGTCTATCATGGACATGAGTAGATGCAAGGGAGACACGCTATTAAGCACTCATCTTTGTCGCCTTCAGCCGAAAATTACTCTCGGAATTATGATACTGACAGACTTGGTTCTGTTTTTCCTTGATACCTACTTATGGTACATCATTTGCAATTGCGTATTCTCAATCATCCTGTCCTTCTCTTTGGGCACATCGATACTGACACCTTGGAAGAATATCTATTCCAGATTACCGAAACGTATACATTCGAAAATCTTGGCAACCTCGGAGATGGATGTCAAGTACAAACCGAAGATTTTAGTCTCTCAAGTATGGAACGCGATCGTCATCTCAATGTACCGCGAACACTTATTATCAATTGAACACGTACAGAGGCTACTTTATCAACAAGTGGATTCTATGACTCATGACAAGAGAGCATTGAAGTCGCCTACTTTCTTCGTTGCCCAAGACGACTCAACTTTTAAATCGATGGAGTTTTTCCCAGAGAACTCGGAAGCCGAGCGACGTATTTCTTTTTTTGCCCAATCACTGTCCACTCCCATTGTTGAACCAATGCCCGTTGAGTGTATGCCAACTTTTACTGTCTTGATCCCTCACTACTCAGAAAAGATTCTTCTGTCACTAAAAGAGATTATAAAGGAAGAATCCAGCAAATCCCGCATTACCTTGCTGGAGTACCTTAAACACTTGCATCCTAATGAATGGGAGTGTTTTGTTCGAGACACAAAACTCTTGGCTGTGGAAACGAATATGGAGCTCAGTGATGGTCCAGATAATGAAGAAGATTCACTCAAAAAAAGTCTCAATGATTTCTCAAAGGATGCTGATGACAGATTCAGATTTATTCAAAGTAAGATCAAAGATCTACCTTATTATTGCATGGGATTTAGCAAATCAGATCCTGAATATACATTGAGGACAAGAATCTGGGCGTCTTTACGATTTCAGACACTATACAGGACTATTACGGGATTTATGAACTACTCAAAAGCCATCAAACTCCTTTACAGAATTGAAAATCCTACAATGGTTCAAGCTTATGGAACAAATTTCGAAGCCATGGAAAGTGAATTGGAAAACCTGTCGAGGCGAAAGTTCAGAATGGTGGTAGCGATGCAAAGGTTGACTAGCTTTGATAAAGATGAAAAAGGAGCTACTGACCTACTGATGAGAGCTTTCCCAGATATGTGCATTTCTTACCTGGAGGAAGTTTGTCAATCCGAAGGCGAACCGCATTTCTATTCCTGTTTGATCGATGGCCATTGTGATGTTGATGAAGAGACTGGTGACAGGATCCCACAATATAGAGTTCGTCTTTCAGGTAACCCTATCCTTGGGGATGGGAAGTCTGATAATCAGAACCATTCCTTAATATTTTACCGAGGAGAATACATTCAAGTTATTGACGCAAACCAAGATAATTATTTGGAGGAATGTTTAAAGATTAGGTCAGTTTTGAGTGAGTTTGAGGAGCTTGATATGGAAGAGAACATTCCTTATATTCCCGGAATCGAGTACAACGAGAGGGCTGCGCCAGTCGCGATTGTCGGTGCTCGAGAGTATATATTTTCTGAAAACATCGGGGTCCTCGGAGACATAGCCGCAGGCAAGGAGCAGACTTTTGGGACACTTTTCGCTAGAACTTTAGCTGAAATTGGTGGGAAATTACATTATGGTCATCCCGATTTCTTGAATGGTATATTTATGACAACTAGAGGTGGGATTTCCAAAGCTCAAAAGGGCTTGCATCTTAACGAAGACATCTATGCAGGAATGTCCGCGATCTGTCGCGGTGGTAGAATTAAACATAGTGATTATTACCAGTGTGGAAAGGGCCGCGACCTCGGATTTGGGTCTATTTTGAACTTTACAACAAAGATTGGTGCTGGAATGGGGGAGCAACTTCTGTCAAGAGAATACTATTACCTTGGAACTCAGCTACCAATTGATCGCTTTCTCTCGTTTTTCTATGCTCATGCAGGATTTCACTTGAACAACCTATTCATTACTTTGTCCGTTCAAGTGTTTTTTGTGCTACTAATAAATCTCGGGTCCTTAAACCATGAGACCATCAAATGTGAATACAATAGAGATTTACCGATTACGGATCTTCAAAGACCTATTGGTTGCTATAATATCGAACCAGTGCTACATTGGGTAACCATTTTCGTGTTATCTATTTTCATCGTCTTCTTCATCGCATTTGCTCCATTATTGATCCAGGAACTTCTTGAAAAGGGAGCCTGGAAAGCCTTTTCGAGGTTTATACATCATTTACTTTCTTTGGCGTCCTTCTTCGAGGTGTTTGTTTGTCAAATCTACGCCAGTGCGCTTCTCACAAATGTAACATTTGGAGGGGCTAAATACATTTCAACTGGAAGAGGTTTTGCTATTACAAGACTTGATTTTCCTGAGCTATACTCAAAATTTGCGTCTAGTTCGATCTATTCTGGCTCCAAAATATTTCTAATGCTGGTGTTTGCCACAATATCGATGTGGCAGCCAGCGTTGCTCTGGTTTTGGATAACTGTAATTTCCATGTGTCTGGCGCCATTTCTATTCAATCCCCACCAATTCACGTTTACTGATTTCTTTGTAGATTACAGAAATTTTATTCACTGGCTGTCTCGAGGAAATGCCACATTTGAGGGGAACTCATGGGTGGAGTATGTGAGAAGTTCAAGAGCCAGGTTTACGGGCTTCAAAAGTAAGCTTATTGAGGATGTTTCTGAGAAAAGTGCGCGTGAAACTAAGAGAGCTCAAATTACAGATATATTTGTGGCTGAGATTCTGATTCCACTCTGCGCAGTCGGATTAAGTTTTACAGCTTACACTTTCATCAACTCACAGACGGGTGTCGCTTCTGTCGGAGCAACAAGCTCAATTATAAGACTTGGAATCGTGACATTTTTGCCGATAATAGCCAACATGGGCATGCTCTTAATATGCTTCACTCTATCCTGTTCTGCCGCGCCACTCTTATCACTGTGTTGTAAGAAAACAGGTTCTACGATAGCCGCTGTTGTGCATGCGTTCTCTGTGATAATGTACTTGATCGACTTCGAGGTGATGTGGTTTTTGGAGGGATGGAGCTTTACGCGGGCACTATTGTTGCTGATAACGTGCATCAATTTCCAAGAGCTCATCATAAAGGTGATCACTGTGTTCTTACTCACGCGAGAATACAAGAACAACAAGTCTCATTTGGCATGGTGGTCCGGAAAGTGGTATAACACGGGAATGGGGTGGTCCGTTGTGTTTCAGCCCACAAGAGAGCTTTTCGTTAAGACCATCGAGTGCAGTCTTTTCGCTAGCGACTTCATTTTAGGACACATGCTGATGTTTGTACAGCTGCCCTTAGTATGCCTACCATTTGTCAACTACTGGCATTCTATGATACTCTTTTGGATGAAACCTAAGAACTTGATTTCAAAGAAGCTTGCCTATACAAAGAAACAGAAGGAAAGAAGAAGGCGGATCGTGCGCAGGTACTTCCTGCTGCATTTTGTCATGCTCGTCGTATTCTTGGGGCTGCTCGTGAGCCCATTTTACGTTTCTCAATACATGCCGGTGGGGCCTGAATTATTCCACGGCTCGCTTTTGGAGGGCATTGTCCAGCCAAACGGCCAGCATAACAATGATACCGATACAAGAGCTCCGGCTAATATCTTGACCACGACCCCACCTATGCCAGTCTTCAAAACTGCGCCTTGAACGGAAGGCTAGCCGCCTAACGAACGGGTCATTTGCAATTTTAAGTACCACAGCGCTTATTACCATACGTCATTGAACAAACTACCCAGATCCTCAAATTGTGACGTCGCATGTGATAGTGTCACGAGAATAGCTTCATCTTTGTCGAGAGGTGTTTGCTAAAATACTTCACGGATGGGGCAGCGCCTATTCCCGAAACGGTAAGATGTGCGGTACGTTGCCTCTGAACGCATCGGCCGCTGGGACTTGCAGCTCCTCTTTTCTTATGTGGTCTAGAACCTCTCAGGATCTACCGTTTGCGGCATGAGGTGGCTTTCGCTAACGGCTAAAATAAGCAGAGAAAATTACACCTATTACCCGGAGAATTAGTAAATGGAAGACAATTGAGTGAGCTCATTTGTTTGCCGCAAGAAGTCGAAAGGGCTGATGCTATGAATGGCTGTTCACGACAATTATGGGTGCTATTTTAGTCTCCGTGGCTTGATCAGAGGTGAGAATTCAAAATTTTCACTTAAGATCCGTCGAGTCTTGTCATTGTTCACGACACCGTCGCATTTCGGGTCATTTCTTGTTGGCGCAGCCAGCAATGAAACTAGTAACGAACTCGCAGTCTACCACGTCCTTTGAATGCCCCGCTTAAAACTCCAGCAGCCCTATGTTTGCAATTCCCTTAGAAGAAAAAAAAAGAGGACGGCACCGCACTAAAAGCGTGCTTCCCTTTTGGGCTTCTTATCTGGCACGATTTTTGGCACGAATTTTTCCCATTTGAGTGGTTTTTCGACAGTGCACACGCGAAATTATCGTACTCGAGAAGCGGACCGCGAGTCGAGTGAGCTGGTATCCGTTAGTCGTAGTAAAAAGCCTCGATTTGGACGATCCGTCGAGCATGCTAAATAAAAACTCAGCAGAATAAAGAGCGGTTTGTTCGAACTGATCTCTTTTTTAGAAGATACTCAGATCCAAACCCTGGACGACTAGACACACTCTCGCTTACCGAAATGTTGTTTAACAAGATCACAGCCCTATCCTTGGGCTCTTTGATTGCTAACAAGGTCTTTGCCGCAGACTTGCCTGCAATCGACGTAAAGGGCAACAAATTCTTTTTCTCCAACAATGGATCCCAGTTCTACATGAAAGGTATTGCTTACCAGGAAGACAGTGCCAATGTTACCTCTGGTGAAAGCTTCAACGATCCTTTGGCAGATTACAGCACCTGTTCCAGAGATATTCCATACATGCAGGCCGTAGACACGAACACTATCCGTGTGTACGCCCTCAACACTTCTTTGGACCACACCCAATGCATGCAAGCTTTGAACGACGCCGGTATCTACGTGATTGCCGATTTGTCGCAACCCTCCGAGTCCATCAACAGAGATAGTCCATCATGGACCGTGGAGCTGTATGAGCGTTACACATCGGTTGTTGATGAGTTCCACAACTACACTAACATCTTGGGTTTCTTCGCGGGTAACGAGGTTACTAACAACAAGAGCAACACCGACGCCTCTGCTTTTGTGAAGGCCGCTATCAGAGACACCAAACAATACATTAAGGACAAAGGATACAGAGATATTCCAGTCGGATACTCCACCAACGATGACGAGGATACCAGAGTTGCCATGGCTGACTATTTCGCCTGTGGTGATGACGATGTCAAGGCTGACTTTTACGGTATTAACATGTACGAGTGGTGCGGTTCCTCTACTTTCCAAGCTTCTGGTTACGCTGACAGAACCAAGGATTTTGGTAATTTGAGCATTCCAGCTTTCTTCTCCGAGTACGGTTGCATCGAGAGCAGACCTAGAAAGTTTGAGGAGGTTGCCGCGCTTTACGGAAAGAACATGACCGACGTCTGGTCCGGTGGTATCGTGTACATGTACTTTGAAGAGGCAAACAACTATGGTTTGGTTTCTATCCAAAACGACAAAGTCAGCACTTTGTCCGATTACAGTTACTATTCTGTAGAAATCAACAAGGTCTCTCCAACTTCTACCAACTCCGCCTCTTACTCTCCATCCTCTACATCATTGTCCTGTCCCGCAACTAACTCTAATTGGAAGGCTGCTACCAGCTTGCCTCCTACCCCAAACAGTGCCTTGTGTGACTGTATGTCCCAGTCTTTGAGCTGTGTTGTTGCTGATGACGTTAGTGATGATGACTATGGTGATTTATTCGGAATCGTGTGCGGCATGTCCTCAGATCTATGTGACGGCATTACTGCCAATGGTACTGCGGGTAGTTACGGTTCTTACTCGTTCTGTAATGATAAGGACAAGCTATCATTTGTTTTGAACAATTACTACCAGAACAACGGTAAAAGCAAGTCTGACTGTGACTTCAGCGGTTCAGCCACTTTGCAAAGTGCTTCTACCGCCTCGGCATGCACCTCCGTACTAAGCCAGATTGGTTCCGCCGGCACCGGTTCTGCCAGCGGTCTTTCTACCTTCTCCAACTCTGGCTCGTCCTCTGCTTCTGGATCCGGTTCCAAGAGTGCTTCTGGATCCAGCTCCAGCTCCAGCTCCAGCGGTTCTTCTGACAAGAAGAGCGCTGCTGTGTCCAACACTCAAAACTCTTTGGGCAAGGTCTTTATGACTGCCTTGATTGCCATCGGTGCTACCGCTGGTGTCGGTTTTGTCATTGCTTAGGAGGGAGAAAATACACTCCAACTGTTACAGACAACGGGCGGACTAAATATCAAGTTGTATTTTATATAAATTTCCTGTTTATGAAGTAATAACCTAAGGCGCTTCATCTTCAGAGTACTTTTGTTCGAGAATGTTTAGATAGTTCCAGATCAAGGCTGCTTTCGTCTTGGATCGCAGAGCTGGCCCATAACGACTTATTTGGCAACATGTTAGTTTGTTTTTGAGTCTGGACTTATTTCGATATCGTCTTTTTTTCTAAATAAGAACATGAAAATGTCAACAACAGGTAAATCTTAAGGTTCTCGACCTTTTCCATCATGGAGAGAAATCACTCACTAATGGAAGGAATAGAATTTGCCAAGGTGAAGTGAAACCAGCGTAGTACAATTTCGTGGCATTGCATATCAAAATAAGTTGAGTTGCGTAAGATAGAAACAGTAGTCTACTGTGATACCGTCGCACTATAACGGTACAACGGCTCAGGATGGATTTCTTTTGGTGAAACTTGTTGGCCGGTGTTTCGTGTGCACAGAAGAGACTTTTCGTGATGTTCGTCGCGCTTGCTTGGTCTGCTTAAAATCGGCGCACTCATGCTCATATATAAAAGGCGGTGTGGTGGTAAGAAGCATCTTGGGAGTTGGAGTTCCAGTTAGCACTTGACGAGTATTGCACGGCAGAAAAGGTTTTCCAGTAGATAACGATGCTAGGACTTGTGCCATATACAATCGTTTACGTGCTGTACGCACTGAAGCTGGTGGGTGCCGACGATAGCAGCGGCAATTTCACCAACACCCCAGCTATTGAGGTCAAGGGGAACAAGTTTTTCTATTCCAATAATGGATCCCAGTTTTATATGAAGGGTGTGGCTTACCAGGCCGACACAGCGAACTCTTCGTCTACTGAAGTTACCATTGTGGATCCTTTGGCGGACTACGACACTTGTTCCAGAGATTTGCCATATCTACTAGGAGCAGAGACCAACGTGGTTCGTGTCTACGCTCTAAACACCTCTCTGGATCACAGCAAGTGTATGAAAGCTTTTGGTGAGGCCGGAATTTATGTCGTCGCGGATTTGTCGGAACCATCAGAGTCCATCAACAGAGATTCGCCTGCATGGACCTTAGATCTATACAAACGTTACACAGGAGTGGTAGACGCCATGTCTAACTACTCGAACGTTTTAGGATTCTTTGCCGGTAACGAAGTTACCAATAACAATTCCAACACTGACGCTTCGCCGTTCGTGAAAGCTGCTATCAGAGACACTAAACAGTACATTAAGGACAAAGGATACAGAAGCATTCCAGTAGGTTATTCCTCTAATGATGACGAAGATACGAGAGTTCCGATGGCTGACTACTTTGCCTGCGGCGACAGCGATGTCAGGGCTGACTTTTACGGTATTAACATGTACGAGTGGTGTGGTTCCTCTACTTTCCAAACCTCTGGTTATGCTGACAGAACAAAAGATTTCGGCAATTTGAGTATCCCAGCTTTCTTCTCGGAGTACGGATGCAACGCCGACCCACCAAGAAAGTTTGAAGAAGTTGGAACCCTATATGGCAAAGATATGACAGATGTCTGGTCGGGCGGAATTGTTTATATGTACTTTGAAGAAGCTAACAAATATGGACTGGTTTCCGTCGATGGTAGCAAAGTTAGCACATTATCAGACTACAACAATTTGAAAAGTCAGTTGGCCTCTGTGTCGCCATCTGCTGTCAATATGAATTCCTATACTCCCTCTACTACTTCGCTCTCTTGCCCTGCAACAAACTCAAATTGGAAAGCTGCAACTGCGTTGCCACCAAGCCCGGATAAGGACGTTTGCGATTGCTTAGAAGGTTCCTTGACGTGTGTCTTGAGCGATAGCGTAGATGAAGAGGACTATGGTACGCTGTACGGAATATTGTGCGGAGACAAAGTTGACTGCGGTGATATCACTGCCAATGGTACATCTGGAGACTACGGTGCCTATTCATTCTGCGATAATTCTGTCAAGCTATCGTACCTCTTGAACAAATATTACGAAGCCAATGGGAAGTCAAAGTCTGCTTGCTCTTTTGACGGTTCTGCCTCGCTCGCTTCCGCTACCAGTTTAGCCTCTTCGTGCCAAACTAAGCTTTCTTCGGCTTCGGCAAAGGCCTCCCAGAGTGGTTCATCTGGGTCCGGGAGCTCGGGAAGTTCTGGAAGTTCCGGATCATCTGCAACTGGAAGTGGATCCAGTTCAAGCGCCTCCTCAACAAGCTCGAAAAAGTCCTCTGCTGGGATGCAAGTAAAACCTGTTTCTGCTTTCGGCATATGGCTAGCAGCCATATCAGTGATGTCTGCTTCTGTCGGGCTATTTTCCACGATCTTATAGAGCAGTCGAAGAACCATCTAAAACGACACCCTCGCTAAGAGAGCAACCGGCTCGTAGAGTCTAAGAATTATCTATAAAGAGAATCAAGACCGCACGCCGTAAACGCTATCAGCGCTGAAGATGAGGAACAGCTCCAATAGGAGTATACAAATTCTATGATGGCCGAATTTTTAACTGTAGTTGTTGTTTTTGATAGTGGCCAAGAAACTCATAGAATTCTATTTGCTACGAATCGAATGATCTGATCTCGCGTATGTACTTTACAATTGTATTATGTTTCATTTTATCAATCTTCCCTTTCGATCAGCTATTATGCAGACTGCTCTTTATATATTTATCAAAATTGAGTGGTTAAAAACAATTATTCGTTCGTCCCCACAGTTCTTAAGTTCTTACAGTTCGGTGTTCTGACCAAGTTGTCATATTCTTACGTATCTGAGCTTGAGCCTATCTTCAATTAAGTTCGGTTCGGGACAAAAAATAACGAATTAATAAAACCCACCTATTAAAGTGTCTTTTGCGCAGAGGAAGAAACTATCTTAAACTTTCCAGTTTGCGTGACCCTATTATGAACCTTTGCCTAGCTGGCAATCATGAAGATTTCGTTCAAAGCTTTAGCATCCATTACGGCTGCTCTTTTTTGCTTTATCCATCTAGACCGTACTGAGAGCCTTGATGCTATGACGTCGCTTGAATCTGTCTTTGGTTTCAACATAGCATCACGACTTGCTTCTTCCAATTTCTGGATTTTCCGCTGTTCCTTGCTCTTCTTGCCCTTCTTGTCCTTCTTGTCCTTCTTGTCCTTCTTCTCGCTCGTTTCACTTTCGGTTTTCTTTGTTTTCTTTGTTTTCTTTGTTTTCTTATCCTTCTTGTCTCTCTTCTCGCTCTTTACCTTGAACTCTTTCACCTTTTCCTTTCTGGCTCTTTTGTCTTTCTTGTCTTTCCTAGTCTTTTCCTTGTCTTTCTTGCCGTCGGAGCATATCTCCGTGTCAGAATTCTTACTGCCATTCTTCCTCTCTGACTTTGAGTTCTTCTTACTTTTCTTGCTCTTTTTCTTCTTGTAGTCAGTTGAGTCATCGTCTTCTTCTTCATGTTTTCTCTTGGTAGGCTTGTTACTGTAAAGTTTCAAAGTCTTAGTCTTGGCATCCCATGTGCTGGCCAAGACATCACCTTTTACAAAATGAACGCCCCATTTACCATTTATGATATTGTTCTTTCTCTGTAAATCTAGTTCACTTGTAACTGTGTCTTCTTTACCATTTAGTCTACCGAGAAGACGTTGAAATGCGTCCAATCCAGCGCATTCTCCGCTATCAAACTCATCGACTTTCTGTTTCTTCCGTAGCTTAGCTCCCAAACCGAGATTATCATCCTTGATCGACACCTTAACGTGTGTTGTGGTAGCGTCAGGCATCAATCCCAAACCGGAACCTGGTTTCCAGCCCATCTTTTCGAGATGCTTGTGACCGAACCGCGAAGTGTCATTACTCCAATTGGTATTTCTGGGGTCTAGTCCTAGTTTTTGTTTATTTTTAACAGCTGCCAAGCCCATCGTGGTAAGAAGAACGACTGGAGATATTGACTTCGAGAACTCTGTTGTTACTGTGCGTTATTGAAACGATGCTCTTTCGAGATGCTCATCTCACATCTCATCGCCCTGTCAAATTTTTCAATATTTCAGCGCTAAATATTTTACAATCATCACGTTTTTAAAGGTTGTCACCAATTTTTTCGGAATGAGACATTGTTCATGCAAACTACAGCATGCCCAGCTTGTACAGCATGCGCCTTTTTACACTCAAGCATCCATTCGAGATGTCACATCTCATGATTAATATTCGTGTTCATTATAGGATGCAGACTAAAGAGAGAAAATGTACTGAAAAACTAAGTTGAGAAATGATCTCACGCAAACCAGTGCTGAATTTCCTGGACAACATCAGCTGGATACCTTTGGAATAAAGCCATGGCTTCGTTTTGAGGCAAGGAACCCAAAAGTTTTTTGGTGGACTCAACGACGGCTTTTGCGTTTTTACCCACAAGAGATTTGTGATGCAAGGCCTGCACCACGTAATCTACCACGTTTGGAAGAACGGCTTGGTTTGTGACAACAGGGGAAGTAGAGTCGATCAGATGGGCTAAAAATCTATAATTGAAGGCGGCTGCCTCTTCGTCTTGTATCATTGGGAAAGACTTCAACCAGGTTGACACGTACGTATCGTAGTCAGGTATATTGCTTCCGTAACTGTGAAGGATCTTAGCAATAGCAGCGCTAGCGTTTTCTGTCGATGTAACGTTTTCTTCAGATTTAGAGTCAGGGATGGATATCACGCGGTTCAGAATTTCTAGAGACTCCAGACACTCTTGTGCATAAGCCTCTCGACTGTGTTGCGCACATACACCAATCACGTAAGATGCTGCTTGACGAATAGAAGCATCTGGAGATAAGAGGCTATCTTTGACATCGTTTATGAAGTCTTTTTTCAAAGGCTCTGTTGCAGGGCCAGCGTTTTCTACCATGTCTCCAATAGCACATAACGCGAATAGCGTCAAAATGACTTCGCCGTCTCTAAGATAGGTGATCACAAGGGGCCACAAAGCTTGAAACTGATTAAGGTAAGCTCCGCACGTAGACTTGAAGACTGCAGCTAACGATTTATTAATGTCGTCTAACAGGTCTTCATCCGTGTAATCCTCAAAATCGTCGTCAACGTCCTCATTATATTCGTCTTCCTGACTGCGCCGCTGTTTCACACGTTCATAAATATCTGAGAGATTGGCAGACATTCCTTTCGTGTATTGAGTCAACTGATCTTCATTCAAGCTGTTTTCGCCCATTATAGCTAAGCCATCAACTAAAGCCGTGTGATAAATTTGTGTGATTTCGGGCATGGGTTCGATCATTATGCCGTTCAGCAGTTTACTGGAGGCCAGGTGCCATAGTTGTAGAACTTCGTTGTTTTGTAAACCCGTCGCAGAGACCAAAGCGGACAGAAGTACAGGAATCAGACCTGCACCAGTCGCTCTGACGCCATCATGCAAATAGAAATCGATCGATGGGATAGCAATTTCCTTCATAATCTCCCCCACATACACTGCGAAGTAATTTTTTAAAATATTCGTGTAAACCTGTAACAATTCCATAGCTGAAACCTTATCGTCTAGAATGGAAGTATGAATAGCAATATGTTTCCCTTGAATTTGAACAACGTCCCAATCAGAATACTGTTGAAAGTTGGCAGCTTCTTCCTCTTCAATTAAACTTACGTCTTGAGTGGCTTTGGCGGTCTCCAGAAGAGAAGGTATGACGACTGGCAGTAACGGAACAAAATCTTCCCTAAGAATACGGCAAATTCGACTCCAACCATGCTCTAAGTATGACTTGATAGGGTCGTCATCCTCAATCCCATGATTTTGATAAACGATGAAAAGTTCGATCAGTTCCTGCGATTGTGTCATAAACTTCTCTTTACCAACAGCAAGAGCAATTAAGGTAGAGCACTCGATACACTTACCCTTTAATAATCTATTGGCACTGCCTGTGTCCGTCTTTAGCACATTAATCAACAAAGGCATCAAAGTGTCATAGTATTTGATGAATTTTTTCTCAGCGGCTTCGGCAATGAATGCAATTGTTGTCAGTGCTTGTTCTTGAACATAGAACTTGGTGCTTTGCAACAAAGTAAGCAGATTTGTTAGTAAATCGTCCAGATAGGGTTCCAGAATTGTTTGAGTTGCATGCTCAGAAAAATTTACGAGCGCAGCGGCAGCGTGAGTTTGTACGCGATCTACTGACTGAGGCGTAAGTTTCGATATTAGAGGCGGAATGATGCGTTCATGAGAAGTTCTTTGAATTAATGGCGCAAAATCGGTTGATATTTGGCCCAAAGCGTTACAGCAACCGTACTGAACTCTGGGATGAGGATCATTGACAAGTGGGATAATCATGTCTAATATCTTTGGGATTTCACCAATCAAAACATCTCTGCAGCCTTCAGCAGCTGAGGACAAAGCCATTAGAGCCCCGAATCTTTCTCTCCATTCAGATGAGGTGACCATTTGCTGTAAATACTGAAATAGTGTTGGGGCTAGGTATTTGCCGCCTAATTTGAGCGAGACGCGATCCAGGGCTTGACGAGCGTGATCGTAAGTTACTTCTTCATCATCTTCATCAGTGTCGTCAGAATTGTGCCATTCGGATGCCTGATCGTCGTCAATGGAAACTTCAGTCATCATGAGAAGTGTGTTCATGATCAGCGATTGGGAATAGTTGGAGCTTGCTTTACACATTTGGGGGGCGCTTTCACTAAATGCCGTCAATAGTTCTAGGGCTGTTGTTCTTGCAGATGTTTCTAGGTCTTTGTTTTTAATAACAATGTCTGTGAACTGAATCATTTGATCAAACATGGATTTAAAAAGTTTTGGAGCTAGTTCCACAAGCTCTATCAAAGATTCAAATACCGAGGCCAGGGCATCGTCTTTCCCATCATCCAGAAAATTGGGTAGGCTATTCAGTAAACTTGGTAGAAGCACTCCGAGGTTGGACCAGTGTTGCTTAGGCAACTGCTTGAAATATCCGACAAATGCAGTGACAGCCGCGACTTTCACGTTATCGTCGATATCAGTAAAGCCGGCCTCGAAAATGGGCAGAACGCTGTTGATGTCTACAGCATTGATGAGATGTGGCACTGAAGTGAAAATACGGAAACTGGATTCACGAAAGTTGGGATCTGGATTCTTGATCGCTTCAAAAAGCGCTGGCAAAAGTTCTGACCAATCAAGCAAATCCTCCTGAGCACACTCTGCAATTGCATCCGAAAGTTTGTGACGAATTCCGCCTGGCCTGTCTGTAACAAAACCTTTCAATAGCGTGGCCCTAATCTGTGACAACACAGATCCGCTGATGTGAGTGATATTTTTGGCAATAATCACAGTTTTAGATGAAGGAGGAGCTCGCAGAGCCAGTTTCCTGAATAACACAGCCGAAAGTGCTGCTAACGTCATATCCCCGGAATACGCAGATTGCTCTGCCAAAAATAGCAAGAGAATCTCAATGTTCTCGGGCGTAATCCAGTTTTTGTTCAGAGCATCCTCAGCAGCGGCACGAATCTCATTGACGGGTGATGAAAATCCGTTTAAGACCTCGATCAAGGTTGTGTTCACGTCGTCTGGAAGCGCTGACATTGGCAAGAGGGTAAACAGCTAAAGATCACTTAAGAGTTTGAAAAATATAGCCCTCACCAAATTCACTCAGCTTTTGCGGCTTTCAAACACCGCTACTATGGCTCAAGTGGGCGTTGATGAACTTCAACTTTTGTACTGAGTAAGTCCTTCTAATCACCGTTTTCACAGGTTTCAAAACGAAAAGTTTTTTATTAACTACTTAGTTAATGAAAAAGCATTCGTGTAGAATTATCCTTCTAACACTATCCAGACTTGGATACATCAATTGTCACTGAGAACGAATATGAGGATTTACATCAACGGTGGGTACACGTAGTTTGGCATCTGTGACCAAACGTTTAGCTCGTCATGGCGCATGTCATTTCATCATCTCAAACTCACCTGTATTTTTTTACGTCGTAACCAATATTGTGGAGGTCCAATATTGACAAATTATTTGAGGATTTTGATGGATGTCAGCTAGGATTGGTGGTAGCCGAAGCACAGTATTAGAGATGCTGCAACCACCATACACCGGAAACCTTGAATACTCAGCGGAAGGAACGTCAATGCAGATTGAGACAATAAAAATGACGATTTATATTTTGATTACTAGATAAATGCGGTGCTCACTGATAATCAGTGCGGAAAGCCAACGAAAACCTGACGTATAAGGGGCCGAAAAACTTAGCATAGTCGGGGAGTTAAACCACGTCGTGTGAGGTACATAGCTCAAAAAATGTCGGCGGCCAGTGTATTTTGACACTGGCACCCAGATAAACTATTGATCACTGAGGCAGATATCTCAGAACGAAAAACAAATCTACTGATCAAAGATCCGGCACACACAAACTCAAGTATTCATTGATCCAAGTTACCTCAAGACCAAGTCTGTAGTTAGCCCACAAAGCACTTCACGTGAAAGCACATACACTACTTTTTGATTCAAAGATAATGGATAGCGGCCTCCGCACGAGCTGTAACCGCGTTCGAATTTATATTAGCTGAACATGTAAGCAAGAATACATTAGCAAGGTGAGATTTGCGTTCGGGCACCAATTTTGAGTTTCCATTCTCTCGGTCTTTATTTACGAGCCGAAATTAGCACGGCGAGCCTGCCGCGTAAATACCCTAATTAGTTACTCGTTGTTAATGCAACAATAGATGGCCTTAAGCAGGCGTCATGTATTGAGCTAGGCCGCTTTGCTAGCTCGGGTGACGGTGATTATCAACATGCAAGCTCGAAAGGTCAACAGATCCATAAGGTACAAGGAAAGACCTCAGAAGCTGGCAGCCTCTCAGACCCATTAGGGGCCAAGCAATTTCGCTATCGCAGATTTGATGAACCCGCCTAGACAAGAAATATAGCTGGTGTTCAGCTCACTGCCGCATCGTGTACACGTTCTTGCCAACACTGCGCTTGGGCGCGGTTACCGCAACCAGCGCTTGTGTCATATATTTTGGGGGCATTCCAGTAGACGAAGAAACTGACACGATTTTGAGAGACCTGATTTTTGACGTGTCACTTCTCAATTACGCAATCACTGGTTGTTAACGAGCCTCTGGTTTTCATTAATAAAACTGAGAGTGGCTCATGCTCAAGTACGAAATAATCAAGCTTAAGGAAGCTTTGTACACTACTATTTCTGAGATATTAGTCCGTAAATAGTAGTGGGTATTGTTCGAGTTATGGGAGGACATTTCACTGATGACAATGTCTCCAATGAGCCTGCTATGGGCAACAAAGCAGATCAATTTCACAAGATACTGGAGAAAATCGAGTCTCTCGAAAGCCACGTTACGGCAATGGTCAAGGATTTCAATAACCGTTCCAGACCTCACCAAGAAGTATCTAAGAAGCGTAAAAGCGAGAGAGCAAAGACAGCGCGCTCCTCAAAACGCAAAATTGCAGCCCTGTCGTTGCAGCGGGTCAGTTCGCTCGATTTGCTTGCAAATGTTGTTCTTCAGAACAGTGATTCAGGAAAGGGAGGAAGTCCTTTATCTGCAAACCCCAGCTCTACATCCACTACCGGGAGCTCTGGTTCCAGTGATCACTCAGAGATCCCAGGACCTGGCACTTTGGGCGACTTCGGAGTCTTTTCCTCTTATGCCATTTTGTCACCTAAGGGACTAGAGTGGATTAAATCCAAAAGTTCAAATTGTGAAGAGGAAACCAAATATCTCTCGGAGTGGTATGCGCAGTTCTTGCAAAAGAGCCGACCAGAGAACCTATTTCCCGTGCCTCTAGGTCTCAAACCGTTGCCAAACAATGAAATCTTAGAAGCACTTTTAGAAATCAGCCAAAGATCAGGTCTTGAAAGCTTATCGTTTGTGCCCTTCAAAGACGTTTCTAATATATATGATTCCTATCTGAAAGGAGGACTACGATCTTTAAAACGCTCTCACTGCATCACGCTTAATGTGGCGTTCGCGCTTGTCAGCCATTTTCAACAGCACTATTACAAGACTCCAATTGAAGGCATGTCTCGCCTTGTATCTGACCTGGTCCAGAATGACGAAAAACTGCGAGAAATGGAGAATATTTTCATTTCCAATGCTCTGTATCATTACCATCAGGTATCCATATTACCAGAGGGCATAGACACCTTGCAGGCATTTCTTTGTCTTATGTCTTACACCGATTTTACGGGCGCACTTCATGCTTCATTCATGATGGTAACTTTGGCAACTCGGCTGGCTCATGATCTCGGTTTACATGCCGAAATATCTTACGAAGGTCTTACACTCGAAGAAAGCAATAGACGAAAAAAAATTTGGATTCTCTGTCGATATTTTGACTTGAAGGTTGCTCTTATTTTAGGGAAACCCCCAATTGTTGCGAATTACGATACTACCGCATCATTTGGTTTCAAAAGCACGCCTTTGGAATTTCTTGCAGGTGCGACACTAGCGGCGTCGGCCGATTCATCTTATTGTGGGCTCTCGTTTGCAAAGAACCTTTACACTCTTGTTCTCAAAGATGTTGGGTTTGACAAGTTTGGCGGATTCCATACCTGTCGATTGATTCATATTGCTTCTCGCGTTTACGGTCAGTTGTATGCCCCATTAACGAACAGAAATCTCACCAAGCAATTACGCAATGCTCAAGATCTTCTCAAAGAAATGGAAATTTTTAGGCTTTCTCTGCCGGAAGGTATGAGACCTATGGATTCCTTGAACAACCCGTCTTTAACGGAGCTTGTCAAAAACAGCGACTTACCATCAGCAATGACCAGACTTTTTATCTACAGCATCCACTTCTCCTATTACATGAACTTGATATTTATTCAAAAAGCTTTGTTCAAGACACAAGCCTACATGACAAACATCGGACAGTCTGATGTAATCCCATTTTACGAAAGCGTTAAGACTGCGAGAACAGTGCTTTCAGTCGCCATTGAATTATATGAACTCAATTTAGCAAGTTATTACAGATCCTTTCAATGGGTAATTAACTTGGCCTTTTTTGAATTGTTTGTCTATACCCTGTCAAAACAAGAGATTTCTGTTGAGTTCGAGCAAGATATCCGCTTGATGGCGCGTTTACACTGTGACTTCAAGAGGCCCTTTGAAACTTCTACCGGATTGGACATTAAAGCATCGACAGTGTTGCGGCCGAATCTCCTGAATAACTTCAAATACATGATAAACGTTCTGCGGAAAACGTTTTTATCAAGATTTTCAAGAGAGGTCGAACTCACAGAGAAGGAAAAAAAGGCTCTTGAATACGAACACGCCGCTGCACAGATTCCAGATATCCCTATTAAGACTGATTTGAACCCTTTCATAATGGACGGCATGGACTTTTTCAATGTTGATTCAAATGTTTTCAGTTTTTAAGATCTTTTGAGCCCGTCAAGCTCTATCTGACGAATTTATTTTCACCTATAAGCTGTACTCAACTTCAAGTATTTTGCGACCAGGGAAGCTTAAGTCGAGACGCTTTTGTTGTTGAGTTTGCCAAGGTGATATCTAAATTTGTGCGGCCTAGCTTCGCACAGACTTTTGTGCTTCAGTTAGGATAAAGTGACCTAACAAGAGACGAAAGTGCTCAAGACAGTACCCGATGCTATCTTAGCGGGAGATCAAAGCATTCTTGTGTGTATACCGCAGCTCCAAATTGGGTGAAATACTCGATTTGCCCCAATCCTCGAGTCTGATTCTTATGCGAAGAGCAGATAGTATGAACTCGCTGCTTTTAGAGTTCCAGCCTTGAAAAACCGTTTAGCTTATCAAGTGGGATCAAACATTGATATGTCATCGAGAGAATCCTCAAGAATGTCAAAATATTTGAGCACGTCACCAGAAAACATGTTCGAATCATCAAACATGCCGTCCGGAAACACGTCTTGTTGCTTTTCTGCACGCTCTGACTGGAACATGTCCGTAGACAAAGAAGAGAGGTTCTTCAAATCCAAGCTATCCAAAGAAGAGTAAAAATTTGCTATCACGTCATCATCAAATGCTTCCATAACATGGACATCGAAAAGCTCTTCCTTCAATGCTTTCGATTCTTCCAAATCAATTCCTAGTTTGAATAAAATACCATTTCTTAGTGTTTCGGAAATTTCTTTTCCAGCCAGTATTTGATCCCATAGGCGATTTGTTGCATCGAATAAGCTTCCTACTTCGATCAAATGGGCAACGTATTTGAAGATGGCTATCGTCTTATGACATCCATAATGGTCTCTGCACACTGTTCTCGATGAAATTGCAATCAGAGATATAAGAAGTGACTCTATGCTTTCTTTCACTCTTTTGGTCAATCCCAATTGACGTGCAGCTCCTGAATGCTGCGAATTTTCATATAGAAATGACTCGGAACGTATTGTACTTTCCAGATAAAATTCACGAAAAGACAACCGGATTACTAAACTCGTCAAACTCATACAGGTTCGGAGTAAAGAAAATACTAGTATTCTGTTGAAAAAGTACCCAAATTTCGGGGGAAGACTGTCCTGTAGCTCACCAGTCAGGTATTTGAGTAAAAGTTTCACTAATTCCATGCAGTAGCGAAAGCTCTCTATGGTGAAATGTCGGTATGGCTCCAAATATTCCGATGAACCTAGTCTGATTTTATTTTCAAGGCCATGCGCCAAGGTTCCTGCGATGGTGAGCAGAATCAGCCTACCTTGAAGGTTTGATGAAAACGTTTTAATCGCTCGAATATGACTGTAATTAATATTAGGAAATACGGTAGCCTTACCAATGTTTCTCATTGATACATCCTCATCAACCACAATACAATTGAGATGCGATAGGGGAAATAACTGGTTCAAACGGCTTTCACATTGAGCCATTATTTTATGAATGCTCGAGAGCAATATAGATTCATTCAGTGGTGAACAGGTAGTGCACAGCTGTCCCCATATAATGAACATCTTATATTCTTTGTAAAACAGATCATGCAACCGAATATCGAAATCATCAGGGCTCATAGAATCAGCCACAACTGCTGACATGTAGGTAGAATTGTGGTGCTTATGTTCCATGAAAGTTTTCAAAAAAACTGTAGTAGTCAAGTATGAGCCACACCCGTTAGGTAAGAGTTCGCTCATTCTTATAATGGTAACGCCTAACCAGAGCTTGCGTCTGTAGTTAAAAAGACTTATATCAAATTGAGAAGGCTTCATCAATGTTTTGAACGATGATGGGTCTTTGTGTAATCTTAAAATGGTCGCCAGCTGCAGTATTGAGTCGAGTGCCAATACCACCTGGGAAGGAAGTCTGAGGGTAGCGTTCATGCCCAACAAAGAGTGGTGTACCCAATAATAGAGTAAACAGCATAAGCTGTCTTCACTCGTGAAAGTGGTGATGTTCAAGAGAAGCAAACATTTTTGCATAATGGCCAAAGCTTGATCAGGCACCGTGTTGTGAGTAAACAATCCCATAGAGGCTGCAACCTGCGTTACAAGTGGATCGCGATCCCTGGACATAGCTGCGTGGGCAAGTTTCAACACCACAAGTAGAATGCATAAGTTTTCTAATGATTTCCGAATTTCTCTCGGATTTAGCTCTATTTTGTATTTGGAGGGCATATCATGAGTTTTGAGAAGGAGACAGCGTATGCAATTTTCGAACGTTGCTACATCCAAGAACGGATAAATCGGATATATTGTCGAGTAGAAGTATTTTAGTAATAGCTCTACCGCAGGTATCGTAGGAATAATGTTTTGTATTTCCGTGAGAGTTTGTGCAAGCTCATCTGGTAATGGGCAATTTGGCATTAAAGAGTTTTCCAACGTAGGACCACGCGCAAAAAGAGTATACTGCATAAGTGCAGAAAAGCTATTATCTTTTTGACGAACACGCGAATGCTGGATGATGTCACCAACAAAATGGTAAACAGACTTTTCTCCCTTTTTGAGGTCTGAGGACGACTTTTCTCCAGCCGAGATTGTGCATCCCCAAACGGAGCCGATGAACGCTCGTAGATATCGGTCTCTTTGGCTCATCGCCATAATCGAGTTAGGTTTGTGTGGATAACTTCTCTGGTTAATCGCAACTATTGTATCCTCGGAATCATCAAGACTGATGGATAGATCATGCCAACGTTGCGAAGGTACAATTGGCTCGAAGATATGGGGGTCCTTTGGCGGAGCACTAGAGGAAAGGGGAGTTGTCGAAAAAGGTGCCGAGGAGACTGTTGCGTCGAGATTACCAGTGGCATCACCTTCTGTACTCGAGAGGTGGTTCCCTTTGTTATGTGTGTAATTGCACGAGTTTCCAGCTTTCGCGCAACGAGTACATTGTGGTTTCTTCTTGTCACATTTAGTCTTGCGCCTCCTGCATTCTACACATGACAACGAGATTCTATTACGTCTGCGAGTCAGAAGTGCCTGCATTATAGTAGAGAGCAGAGAAGCACCGCTGACAATGATGGAGACTTCTGTGGTGACGCGTAATATTGATGGGCTGAATCAATAACGCATTGACTATTGAAATGATTTGAAAAAGTAACATCATTATACAACTCTTTGACATGTAATCACGTGAGTAGTGATCACCAATAAACTTTTGAATGCCAAGGATAAATATGCGAGCGATAAATGCCAAAATATAAGCACCCCAGGTGAAATACATTGAAGACAAGACGAGACGTCTTGGCAGCAGTTGCATAGATAGAAATGCAAAATCATTATCGTTTGCTTTTGCGGAGTAATTTATATTAGAGCTACAATGGCTAAAAAAAAAATCAACGGTGTTAGTGCAATCGAACGTCACGATTTTTGAAGACAGATATGCTTAACCAAACTCTTGAGTACACACAGGCTTGTAGCTTGTGGATTGGTGCGTCTTATCTGTGCCAAATTTCAATGATGCTGTTGGACAATATGGGGAGGAGGTAGTCAACTATAATGGAGCCAAATATCAGGAAGAGATACAAAGCCAATGTACTTGGTGTCTAATTTCTCTCACAGAGAGTGTGCGCAAAAGAGTAAACAAAGATGTAGCGGCCAATAACAGCCTTGCGCTTCTAGGTAAGAAACTTTTTTAGCATTATGAGAGTAAAATACAACCATTACTTACAGCACATGCACCTTTCGTTGGTGTGTGAGTGATAATATAACTGGCTATCTGTATCTGTATCACCTGAGGTGTATTCGCTGAGGTACGGTTATAGTGCCAATGGGCATGTAATATCGCTTTAATGATTACTACCGCAATTGTGATGTAAATCTTTCTGTGGCTTCTCTAGATGTGAATAGTAGAGAACCTCGATTTATAAAATCAGTATATTCAATCATCGAGCTCTGACAGAATAAAATGTTCCAAACGGAATCCGCAGTTATACCAGCTTCATTCAAGGATGCAGTAATACGGATGTGCGATGTGCGATGTAAGGCGGCTACACCACTAACCTATGTTTTTAATCAGCATTCTGATTTGCAATTTTGCCGTAATGCAGGCGTTGGCATTTTCATCCAGTAGTAAAGCCGTTATCACTTTATACCAACGTGACATAGCGGAGAGTCGATATAATTATTATTTAGAATCAATACGGGCTTAAGCGAGTATTGTGAAGAGTGTGAGTATTGTATCAAATATTTAGTCACAAGATTGCAAAGCCAGATTGTACCACTATTGAGTATTAGTGTGCCTTAGCGAGTATTGTGAAGAGTGGGGTAAAATAATTGATCCCCTGTGTGCCTTGGCGAGTATTGTGAAGAGTGGGACTAAAACAATTTAATGATGGTAATCTCGTGAATAATATGGTTGTATACTATTTAAGAGTACGATTGAGCGTATACTATTAGATTGGAAGTAAAAGTATCGAACAACACAAAGGCTGGACTCTGATGGTCGTGGCTACGATATTTGGATAAACTGAGCTGTGATGATTCGAGGGATGTGAATCGGCGGTCGGGGGTGTTAACCGGTGGTTGGGGGAAAGAATTGGCGATTGGGGTATGTGCTGGCGGTTAGGAGATGTGAATTGGCGGTGAGGAGGGATTTGAAAAGTGGCGACGTTTGTTCTCAAATGGCCAAGAGAGTGAACTGCGAAGATTGGCAATTGGAAATGTGAGTACTTGCGATAGGTGCTTGAAAATGTGAGTATTTGCGATTGGTGCTTGAAAAGGTGAGTATTTGCGATTGGTGCTCTCTCATGATTGAGGGAGAAGTGAGATGATTCAGCGGATCTGATTAGCACGTGACAATAGTAGCGATTGGCGGTTAGAAGAGGATGTGAATAGTGGCGATTGGCACGAACAAGATAGTGAGCACTGATGATTGGCAACTGTGCTGATTCGCACTTTCGAAATGGCAAGAGAGAGAAGAGTGGTGATCGGCGGTTACGAGACGATGTGAATAGTGGCGATTGGCACAGTTGCAGAAGAGAATGAAAGGCGGCGATTGCCACAAACAACAGGGGGAACAGCGATGATCTGCGCATGTGAAAAGCATGACTCACTTGGCCAACATATTATAGCCATTTCCGTCCGATTGCTCTCACGACTCCATAACTACCCCTCCAAAATTCCCCCTCCAGCATCGCTCGCCAAGAAACAAATGTGTCACACCAGGCACACCGGGTCCAGTCCTCTCGGCATCTCCATTATTCATCCATCAATCACCCTTGCTTCGTTTTCCCGTGTGGCGTGCTCCAATTCCGCATTACTAACGTTTTTCTATTCCGCCGTTCCGCGGATTTCGGAATGATTTCGTTTTTTTGTGTTATATCCCTTACGGCCGCTATGCCGTGGAAACAGATGGGCTTATGAAAGATAATACGAGCTTGGTGGCAAAATTATGCGATGAGCAGGGCGTGGAGATTATGTATGTGAATACATATATATAAGTGTATATCTGGCGGCAGCGGGTGGCGTGGATCTACATCTCTTACACACACACACCAAGACACACCCGCTCACACAGCGCATTCGGAAGCAGGGACAAGCAGCAGAACACATGTCGCCCGATCCCACAAGCTCCAGCGACTCCGAGTCAGGGTTCGAAAAGGACCAGCACGTGACCCGGCTGGACCCGCACAATGCGCCGCAGGCGCATCGCCAGGCGCTGCTCCAGGCGCCGAACGCCGACGCGGGCGAGGTGGCGCTCACCAGCGAGGCCGTGGCGCTCGCAGACGACGCGAACGAGCCCGAGAGCTTCCTCAACAGCGACGATCTCGAAAAGGTCACCGACTCCACCATATACCCGCAGAAACGGCTGTTCTCGCTGCTGCACACGCGCAAAATGCCGGTGATCCCGGAGCAGAAGGACCGCAAAGTGTTTCCGCTCTACCACACCAACTGGCTGTACCGCGTGTTCTTCTGGTGGGTCTTCCCCATCATCCGCGTCGGCTACAAGCGCACGCTGCAGCCCAACGATCTGTGGGTCATGGACGAGCGCATCGCCATTTCCACGCTTTACGACACCTTCAGCAAGAACCTCGATGTCTACATCGAGCGTGCGCGCGCCGCCTACGCTGAGGACCACCCAGAGGCCTCTGCCCAGGAGGTCCTGGACAACACGGTGCTGCCCAAACACACACTGCTCAAGGCGCTGCTTTGGACTTTTAAGCTGCAGTACTTCGTAGCGTTTCTCAGCATGGCATTGTCCAATGCCACGTCTGCGTTTCTGCCGATGCTCACCAAGCGCGTTATCAATTTCGTATCGGAAAAAGCGGAAGTGCCAGGCCTCAAAGTCAACAAAGGTATTGGGTATGCCATTGGAGCCAGTCTCCTTATGCTTGTGAACGCAGTTCTTTTCAACCATTTTTTCTTTAATTCGCAAATCACAGGTGTTCAAGTCAAGTCTTTGCTCACTAAAGCGTTACTATCCAAATCTTTGAAGCTGTCCGGCTACTCCAAGCACAAGATCCCCAATGGTAAAATCACGTCTATCATGTCCACGGATTTATCGAGATTGGAAATGGCAATTATTTTTCAACCACTATTGGGCGCCTTCTTTATCGCCGTTGCAATCTGCATCGTGTTGTTAATTGTGAATCTTGGTCCAATTGCTCTAGTAGGTGTTGGGGTTTTCTTCTTCGCCCTTTTTGGTTCCGCGTTGGCTTTCAAGTCCTTGATCAAAGTTCGGAAAGCTACCAATGTGTTCACAGACGCCCGTGTAACTTTAATGCGTGAGATCTTAAATAGTATGAAGATGATCAAGTTTTACGCCTGGGAAGATGCGTACGAAAAAAACATTCAAGATATTCGTTCCGAGGAAATTCGCAGAACCAGAGTCATGCAATTTACTAGAAATTTCGTGATGGCTTTGGCTGTTTGTTTACCCAGTCTTGCCTCTATGGTCACATTTTTGGCCATGTACAAAGTTCACAATAATGGTAGGACTCCTGCCAATATTTTTTCCTCGCTTTCTCTTTTCCAAGTGTTAAGTATTCAGATGTTTTTTTTACCAATGGCTCTGAGTACCGCTGTTGATGGATCGATCGCATTAGGTCGTGTTCAAGAAGTTTTAGAGGCCGGAGAAGAGGATCAAGATATCGAAAGAGGTATTTTACCTATGGACGATGAAAAGATAGCTCTCAAATTGGTCAATGCATCTTTTGAATGGGAAAACTTTGAATTTGAAGAAGCCAAAGAGGAAGCTAATGTCAAGGCTCAAGCAGACGAGCTAAAAGACAAATCCAAAAACAAAAGCAAAAAGAAACAAAAAGCAGCTAAGAAGGCATTGGAACTGGAGGAGTCCTCGACGAACAAGGACGCAACTCTCAAGCCGGATACTTCTGATTCTCCAAAAATTAAATTCAATGGGTTCAACAATTTGAATTTTGAAATCGCAAAAGGTGAGATGATCATCATCACCGGTTCGGTAGGTACTGGTAAATCCTCATTGTTGAGTGCCATGTCAGGTTTCATGACCAAAACTAGTGGTAACATTTATAAAAGTGGTACTTTACTATCATGCGGTTACCCTTGGGTTCAGAACGCCACTGTGAAAGACAACATTTTATTTGGATCAGCGTACGATGAGCTCAGATACAAAGAAGTAATTCGCGTTTGCTCTTTGCAAGCTGATTTGGACTTGTTGCCAGCCGGAGACAGGACTGAAATCGGTGAGCGTGGTATAACACTATCTGGTGGTCAAAAGGCTCGTATCAATCTGGCAAGAAGCGTGTACAAGGAAAAAGACATATACTTATTCGATGATGTCCTAAGTGCTGTCGATGCTCGTGTTGGTAAACACATCATGGATGAATGCTTGATGGGCAAACTAGCGGGTAAGACCAGAATTTTGGCTACACATCAATTGAGTTTGATTGCAAGAGCCCCCAGAGTTATATATATTGACATTGATGGATCTGTCGATCTTGACACAGTGGAAAATCTGAAATCAAAACACCCAGGTTTCGTAAAGCTAATGGATTACTCCAATCAAGCGGGCTCTGATGATCCTCAACAAGGCGAAGCAGAAGCACGTCCATCGATCGATCATCGCCAAAGTGAGAAAGAGATTTCTGAGCTACAGAAGCAACTGAGTAAGAGATCATCCACCCAGGAAGACACTGGCCCTCAAGCTGACGGGCGGCTAATGGCCAAAGAGGAACGTGCTGTAAATTCGATCAGCATCAAAGTCTACAAGGAATACATCTCTTCCGGTATTGGTAAGAAAGGGTTTTTATTTTTGCCCCTGTACGTTTTAACCATCGCCCTTTCCACTTTCACTCTTCTGTTTTCGTCCGTATGGTTATCATTTTGGACCGAGGTTAAATTCAAGAACAAAAAGACACCATTCTACATGGGACTTTACACCTTTTTCGTGTTTTTCAATTACATTTGTACCACAAGTCAATTTTCTTTGCTATGTTACTTGGGGTTGACCGCTTCCAAGTGGCTGAACCTAAAAGCTGTGAAAAAATTACTGCACACACCAATGTCTTTCATTGACACAACTCCGATTGGACGTATTCTCAACCGTTTTACTAAGGACACGGATACATTAGACACAGAACTTACAGAAAGTGTTCGTTTATTCATCTACCAGTTTGCTAACATCATTGGTGTTATTATAATGTGCATCATCTACCTACCATGGTTTGCTATCGCGGTTCCATTTTTGGTTGTGGTTTTTGTCGCGGTTGCCGACCATTATCAGAGTGCTAGCCGTGAAATCAAAAGACTTGAAGCTATCCAAAGATCGCATGTCTTCAACAACTTCAACGAAGTATTGGGAGGGTTGGACACAATTAGGGCCTACGGAAGCCAAAACCGCTTCATGAAAAAATCTGACTTCTTAGTTGACAGAATGAACGAGGCTGGTTATGTAGTGGTTGCCCTTCAAAGATGGGTATCGATTGCATTGGACATGATCGTTACTGTTTTCGCACTGATCATTACTTTATTATGTGTGACACGTCAATTCCACATCTCCCCTGCCTCCGTGGGTGTTTTACTCACGTATGTTCTACAGTTGCCTGGTCTCTTAAACTCTCTGATGAGGGCGATGACCCAAGGTGAGAATGATATGAATAGTGCCGAGAGAGTGATAGCTTATGCAACCGGACTACCTGTAGAGGCAGACTACCGTAAGCCAGAAAAGGCACCACCTGCCGAATGGCCAACCGAAGGTGCTGTAGAGTTCGAAGACGCAAGCTTGGCATATAGACCTGGTCTGCCTGTTGTTCTGAAGAATGTCAACTTTCAGATTCGCGGTAACGAAAAGATCGGTGTTTGTGGACGTACTGGTGCTGGTAAATCAACAATCATGAGTGCGCTGTACAGAATTTGCGAATTGCAAACAGGACGCATTTGGATTGATGGGATAGATATTTCAACTTTGGGCTTGTACGAACTCAGATCAAAACTGTCAATTATACCGCAAGATCCAATGCTTTTCAAGGGTGATGTGCGCAAAAACTTGGATCCGTTCCACGAACGTAGTGATGAGGATTTGTGGGACGCTTTGATAAAATGTGGTGCCATTGAGGCCGAAGAAGCTTCTAAAGTAAGCCTTCAGACTCATGATAATATGGGTTCTTTGAGCAGCATGCACAAATTTCACTTGAAGCAAGAAGTTGAGGAAGACGGTACAAACTACTCCCTGGGTGAGCGTCAGTTGTTGGCTTTGGCAAGAGCACTTGTAAGACAGTCGAAGATTTTAATCCTTGATGAAGCAACCTCATCTGTTGATTACGAAACAGATGCAAAGATTCAATTGCGTATTGCCGAAGCTTTTTCAAACTGTACGATCCTGTGCATTGCCCATCGTTTGAACACTATATTGGACTATGATAGAATCCTTGTACTCGAACAAGGCGAGGTAGCGGAGTTCGATACCCCTGTCTCACTATTTGACAAACAGGGCATATTCACGGAAATGTGCAGCCGATCTGGAATAACCAGAGACGACATAAAGGCATCAAATGGTCATATTTGAAATGTTCATCGGACGCTTTTTGCGCCAAAGCATAGCGTCTTGGCGCATCATGGAAAAAAAACCTTAAAAGACCCAAAAAAAAATTCAAAATAAGGTGAGTAATCATAATAATACTGTAAATAGCATATTCACCCTCAGTATACCAAATAATCAATAAAAAAATCTATTTATTTAAACAACGGATTTACGAACGGACGGTTCAGTGTCTCTAGTGGTTCAAATAGATTGGCGTAAATGCCAAGCCATCATATGTGCGGGAAATGGTAGCCGCTCTTTATTATGTAAGGAACGCAGCGATTGACGCTTTTAGTCTTGGCAGACACTAAATGTAACTACACAGAGAGCAACCACTTTGCGGTCGAATTTCCCTAGCGCATGAACGAGGTATCGCATAACTCTTTACAATCCTTTTAATCCCGTGTTTCTGTTTTTCATTCGAGTCTCAAGTCGTTTTTTCTTACTTATCTGATATAGTAGTAGACTTTCACTGATTGTGATGCTTGATTCATCGCGTTGTCTTCCATGGCAACTACAGTCCTCTTAAATTCAGCACTGTCACCCACTGACTCTACTACTACATGCAGGCCTGTTCTTTGTTCGCTACTTACTCAGAACTACGTGCAAGACTTTCGCTCTCAACTTTAAAGTAAGTGTAAAAATAAGTACATTCTTCAGCAACAATTTCAACGAAGCAAAAAACAACCTTATAGATTGGCTGCCAAGCTGCACGTTCTACGTCTATTATCTCCGAGATGCGTTCTTACCAAATGTTTTGCATCTGCTTTTTGCCAAGCTTTCGGAGGTGCCAGAATGACGTTGTAAACTTCAAGCAAATGTGATCGGACTAACAGCGAATGCTTTCGAGATTCTATAGATTTTTTATTATAAAAGAGACAAGACTTCAAATCGAGCAGGTTTGATAAGTATAAGCTGAGAATCGTAAAACGATTGTCATTAACTTGCCTAAGTTTCCTCACCACAACATATACACATTTTAATTTTCACCATGAATTACATCGAATCTTCTGCTGGTGACGCACTACAATACATGGCCAATGTTTATGGTAAGGGCTTGGAATATGAAAAGCCACCGTTCACTTTTCATAGTACTGAGTGGGAGGGCCTCGCTAGGGACCGCATGTCAAAAAATTCCTTGGGTTACGTCTGCGGAAACGCCAGTACTGGCGAAACCGATAGGAAAAACAGAGCCGCCTTCCAAAAGTGGTCGATTGTTCCCCGTCGTTTGGTTAAAACCACAACTTTTCCATCTTTGGAAACCCATTTACTTGGCCAAACGTTGCCAGTGCCTATTGCCATCGCCCCTGTTGGTGTCCAACGGATCTTCAACCCTGACGGTGAAATTGCCAGCGCTGCCGCTGCTGCTAGCGAAAATGTTCCGTACATTTTCAGCTCTGCATCAGCGTCAACACTGGAGGACGTTGCTAAGGCAAACGGTAATGGAACTCGTTGGTTTCAGCTTTACTGGCCAGGGAATGAGCACAATGATCTAACCGCAAGCATTTTGAAGCGTGCTAAAGCCAATGGCTTCAGTACTCTATTCGTTACACTAGATACTTACAAGTTGGGATGGCGCCCTAGCGACCTGGACAATGCTTACAATCCATTTTTGCGCCCTGACTCCATAGGAGCGGCCTTGGGGTATAGCGATCCCGTCTTCCGTAGACAATTCAAGGAAAAACACGGGAAAGAAATCGAAGAAGATTTGCAGAATGCTGCTAAAGAATGGATTACGCGCATATTCCCCGATTTCAGCCACGGTTGGGAAGATCTTGCCTTTTTACGCAAACATTGGGACGGCCCTATTGTGTTGAAAGGTATTCAAAGCGTTCAAGATGCCAAAATGGCAGTCGAGCATGGAATGGACGGTATTGTCGTCTCGAACCACGGTGGTAGACAGCAAGACGGTGGTCCCGCTTCTATTGATTGTTTGGAGAGAATTTCCAAGGCTGTCGGATCTAAAATTGACCTTCTTTTCGATTCTGGTGTTAGATGTGGTAGTGATATTGCTAAAGCATTGGCATTGGGGGCCAAAATGGTTTTAATTGGCAGACCATATGTGTACGGTTTGGTCTTGGGTGGACAAGATGGTGTAAGTCACGTCCTTCGCTCACTGCTAGGAGAGTTGACTATGGATTTGCACTTAGGGGGAATTCCTTCCATTTCTGAAAAACATTTGAACATTGACTGTTTGGAATATAGCGAGTGCAAATCTTAAATGTCGAGAAAAGATGAGGTACTTTAATTGGACCAGGCCGAATTGCGACGGCGCCCGCAACTTTTCACAAACGAAAGGTTAAGGTGTCATCGTGTGTGTTGTGTTGAAAAAGAATCATAATTTGTTATAGAGAGGGCATTTTTTGCCGAATATACGTAATAAAGATAACTAGAGTCACTATACGATTGCTACAAAGCACAGCGGTATTGTTTCCGAAATATTGAGACCGATACTTGAGCTTGCGTGGTAGAATTGGCAAGCAGTAATGGAAATTAGGTTTAAGCTGGATATATTTCAAAGGCTTTAATGACTGAGATCTCTCGCTATATGGTGAAAATAGCTAATCGGTACTTGTACAGTTATTTAACGCACGGAGTGCCTTTCTCCCGACACGATAGATGTTGAATTACGCATTTTCTAACAGGACAGGATTGGTTTTGAGCCGCATGCATAACTCAACGTAACTATGTACTATACAGAAATGAGATTGATTCTGACACATTGATGCATGCAAAGGGGCAACCACGCTTCAGAGTTGAAGCTTTTGAAAGTGTGTGCTGAGTCTCTCCATGTTTTTCAGAACTGACCGCACGGTAGATGTGTGCGATGTTAGTGGTGATAGTGGTATGACACAATGGTACAAAGTGATTGGAATGTGACAAGAGCGCGAAGTGATGTCTGGTAGTTCCGGGCCTTACTTCAGCTACCAGAGCGGTTTGAGTGGTGTAAACATTGCACATTGCCTATCATTGGTAAAATGGAATGTATTGCCTGTATATGTGCGTCAGTAGTAATTAGCTTGCTGAACTGGTCATTTTGAGTCGTAATTCGTATTAGAATCTGGAATGCTACCTATCTCTCCGTGGTCTTTCTAGATGTGAGGATATAAGATGTCGACATGGACAATGGGTGTTGCACGACGGATCTTGGTTACGAGAAGTGTTCCAGATCGATCTCTGTCGTGGTTCTTCATCATGCATGACGCTATCTAGCAATCGCACGGTGCTCCTGGCAAATTCCCAGCATTTCGCAGGTGTGCCCACATATGCCATCGGTTGTGGGAACGAGACCTTGCGGAAGCCAGAGAGGAGTATTCAAAACCCTTATTATTCGGAAAACTAAAGAAGGTATTGGTGAGCTTTGCTGAGTTAAATTCGTGTCAATGTCTTTATTACAAGAGTGGGAATGGGGACAGTAAGGGACATCATGTGGAGAACGACGACAGCGTTGAAAAGAAAATGACAACACATGGGTGGGCCGAAGCGCTCTAGCGTCTGGATATTAAGTAGCGCATTAAGTCGAGTGCGATTGGGCCAAAGCGCTCTAGCGTCTGGATATTAAGTAGCGCATTGAGTCGAGTGCGATTGGGCCGAAACGCGATGAGTCAAGATCATCCTCGCAAAATGATTCCTTACGCTGCAAGTCCTCTTGTTCTCTTGTGCACTACCTTTCCAAGGAACCGATTCCTGCATGGAAAATACAGTTTTTCTGATGGAAGTTGTGGCAGAGCATCCGATGTGGGCGACGAGGACAATTCACTATGCCTTTGCGCTCTGCATATATCCAGAAGGGCGATTTACACAAGGCAAGCGCCCCTTGAAGCCGGGAAAACATGCCGTTGAGTTTCAACTCCGGCTACCGGAAGCTGTGGAAAAGCCAGGCATCGCAGAGTTTATAAAGAGCGAGGGGCAGCGGTAGTGTAAAGAGCGAGTGGCAGCGGTAGTGTAAAGAGCGATTGCGAGTGATCGAGAACGATGGTTTTAAGAGGGAGTAAGAGTGATCGAGAATGAGAGTGTAGAAAGAGAGCTGCTGCAGCGGTCGAGAACGAGAGTGTAGAAAGAGAGCAGCATCAGCGGTCGAGAACGAGAGTGGTCGAGAATGAGAGCAGCGGTGGTAGTGTAAAGAGCAAGTAGCCAGGCGCTCCAGGCCATCACGGACATGTCCCAAAACGAGAGTCCCTCTCGGAAGAGAGCAAACTAGCAATGCTGCTGCTCCCAGCGTGAATTTCCACCACTGGGCCAGCGCAAGATGCCCAAAAGAAAACACCCCGTGCCCTCTGTCACGTATATGTGACAAAATGTCTTGGGATTTACACAAACAAAAAATTGGGCCAAGAAACGTTCCAAGCGCATACGCAGAGGGATCCCTCCCCCCCCCTTATCTTGGACACATTGCCCACACCCCTATGAAGAATCTAGACTTGCGGCCCTGTATCTGGCCAATCCGAAGATTCGCCGGTGCTGCTAACGCCGGGGCTGGATTTGTGTAGCGCGAGTGTCGAAGCGCGCCTTGTAAACACCAACTGCGAGAGCAATAACTAAGTATTACTGTGGGCGAGTGACCGTGCGATATCGGTTATTACGAACGGCGGCGAGTACACGCAAAAGCGAGTACTCGGCCACCGCACGTTCCAGCAATAATGTCATGGATGGCTCCACAACGTCGGTAAACGCACGGTCCATAATGGGGATTCTCAAGAATCAGCAAAAGTGGTTCCCAACCAAGTCTCAGCGACCGCGTCCCACTACGACGATCCCCTCGCTTGCCGTGCAAATTCTCGCGTGCTTCACATTCCTCCTTCCATTTTTCTCCGGACACTTCCCGTTTGGGCTGCCGCGGCAAAATGCCGAGCACTGTGTCAAACCCAAAATAAATCCAACACTCACCCGCCCACTCCAGCTTGTCGCATATTGCGGTTGATCCCCTGGAACGGACATGTACCTCCGCGTTGCGACGATCTCTTGGCTAGCCGGGTGCATGTGCATGTGCGCCTTTCCCAGTGAGGCCCCAGGCGCGAACCCAAGTGCGCCATCGTTGTGGGTTTCCGGACACGCGGGGTAAGCCAGTAAGGCAGCTGCCGCAGAGAGCCAGCGGATACGAAATGGCGATACTTTGGCGACCCGCTGTGCTTTGGTATATATTATATGACGTTGGGGTAAAAGATGTCAAAGCCATGGGGGGGGAGATGCACGCATAGCACAGCGGTTTTAGTTTGTTTTGTGGCATCGAGTACGAACGTGACACAAAGACACCAAACGACTGTGAAGCACACACACACCATACCATACCATACCATACCATATCAGATGCCTGTAAAGTTCGAGCACGATCCCTGGGCGTTCGAGCCCACGTGGGACCCGCTCGTGGCCGACTTCGGCGTGGCCAATGGCGCCTCGCCCGGTGACGGGACCGCTCCCGCCTGGCTGGCCTGGGACTGGCAGCCCAGCCCGCACGGTTGCGACACGCAGCAGGCGCAGGAGCTGCTGCTGGAACGAAACTTTCTGCTGGGCAGTTGCAACCCCGCGCGGGACGCGCTGTCGCTGGGATTGTCGGACTACGACGGAAGCGGCGGAAGCGGCGGAGGCGGCGACCGCGTCGTCGCGGACGACGACGAGAATGACGACAGCAACGACAACAGCAACAACAGCGTTACCCGCACCACCGAGCTCGCGCACGTGATGTCGTCCAGTCACGTGCCCTCGTCCGCCTCGTCCGAGGCGTCGCCCACGACGTTCGAGACCGCGTTCCCGCTGTCCAGCGCCGGCTCGTCTTCGCCCGCCGACTCCCCTGGCCACGGCCACGGCCACGGCCACGGCTCCAAAGCCCGCCGCTCACTCGCCGCCGCCGCCGCCGCCGCCAAATCCTCGCGCCACGTGACCGGCCGCTCCCACTCCTGGAGTGCCAGCGCCTCCAGCGTCTCCCGCGCCGCCAACGCTCCTTCAGCTCCTCTCTACAAATACGTTGCCCACGCCCAAATGGCCATGCAGTACGGCCAGCCCAAAAACTCCCTCGAGAACAAACGCGGCTGGCTCCGAATCGCCCGCATAACGCCCGAGCGCCACGCCCTCATCGCACAACGTCTTGCCGAGAAACGCTCCCATCCAAAGGCTTCCAGCGCTTGCGAGCAGATCGTATCCCATGTTCTGCGGCTGTTCGAGCAGAGTCACGTGCGCGAGAAGATCCAGCTCTTGGCTTTGGAACGTCGTCGTCGCGCCCATTCCACCTCCACCACGACTTCCGAACTCGAAGCCCTTGCTCATCGCGATCTCGACGCCGCAAACCATACGCTTTGGCTCAACCAGCGAATTCCCAGAAACGCGGCTCGCCAGGCCAAACAGTTTCCGCGCCTCACTGTGCACGACTGTGACGCCAACGCCAGCGCCAGCACCAGCGCCAGCACCAGCGAGGCCACCTCCATAGGTTCACCACCGAGTCTTTTGGCCGTCGAGGTACGCACTAGTAGCGGCTACAATGACTACACCGCGGCTTCTACCGAGATTTCCACGCTCTCCAACTGGGACTGCGATCTCTTGCAGCTCCGCCACATGTCGCTGCTTCGCGAAAGTGACGATCGCAGACGCAAGAACAAGTACTACGAGTTCATCGAGGGCAAGATGAAGCGCCCGCTCAACAGTTTTATGCTTTATCGCTCCGCCCTAATGAAAGCGGTCGCTATTCTCAAAGTATGCAACGTTGTTACCGAAACCTGCCAATTTGTCGCCCAACGGTATCCGCAACTCACAGAAACACAGCTGCTTTCAGTGATCCGCTGTGTCATCGAAGAATCCGAGCTTCCACTAGATTTGCCCGTTCTCATCGATCTCGATTTCGTTGCGCATGCAATTCAAACCACCATGTATGAACCCGCCGGCGAAGACGACTACACCGATTCAAACGATTTCGCCGCAAATGCTGGTCTGAAACCCGTGGACCCCAAGTTTGCAAATCAAACAGATGTGGCTCAAGTCATTACTTTGATGTGGAACACCGAGCCTCAGGAATTCAAACAACATTTTGTTGAATTTTCTCATACCGAAAAGCAGCATCATCACGAAGTATACCCAAAATATAAATACTGCCCCATAAAGAAGGAGCGTACCGTTCGGAATTTGAATACCTCCCAACCACCCTGCTAATCATATAATCAACTTTAATCAAGTAAGTATACTATTATTGCTAATGAAATATAGAGTATTTCCACCTACCCATTGAGCTACGATGAATCAATTCGACTTGTGAATCTGGACCTCGTCCGACTGAGGTACAGTTACACCGTAAATATCTTGATATCATGAGAAACAGCGATTTTATTAATGAGCATAGTGAATCCCCTTCGTTCGGCCTTAATATTTCCATAAAAATACATCTCAAACAATATCACTCACTACACGAATAGCAAAGTAAAAATTACCGTAACAATAGTACTTTCAAATGTGGAGGTTTTAAAGCCAGCTCTCGATTGTATATTTGTCTAATTATTACCGTTTAAATCATTCAAATTCGTACCATACTGTCATGAAGGTCATCCTTCTCGTTTTTGAAGTAACCGTTCTCATCATCCCTCTATCACACTCCTAAAAGAGTGATATAGGTCCCTATAAGCGGCACGGTTTTTGAACCTCCGAAAAATACTAATTATATGTGGCGATTAGTGACTATTTGATATCAAGGCTTTTCGTACTCCTCAGATATATAATGTACAAGATTGTCAATTATCTTCTTACTCCTGTCTACGGGTGGATCCAACATATTTCTTCTCATTGAGACGTTCGCTCACGTATTTGGTTTCTTTCGCCAATTTAACGGCCACTTCCTCCAACTTGGTAATTTCGTAGCCCTTTTCAAATACAACATTCTTTGAACCTTCGTCCAAAGAGGCACGCATGTCATATTGGGAGATTATAGATTGCACAATCTCCACCACGGATTCTGGCGCCAATCCGAATAGCTCACAAAGTCTTTGGATAGATAATTTGGAGTAAAATCTCTTGTATGTGAAGATGTAAGTTCTCAAAGATTCTACCTGAACTCTTTCTGCCAGATTCGTTAGCATCTCTTCGGTGTTGGGCAACAAAGACCAGGTTGGAACCGATCTTAGGTATTCAACCGACTGATCCCAGTCACCTCTTTGCATAGCCTTGGCGGCGTATAGTACGCGGTCTCTCAAGGTCTCAGGTGGACCTTGGAAACTGGACTTGTCATAATGCTCAAGTGCACGACGAATGGATTTTTGCGAGTATGGAATTCTCTTGACCTTAATACCAGAGAAGAAGGCAGCCATGTGAGGCACTTCGATCAAAAGCGAGCATGTCATGAAGACAACGTCAATCAAATCAAGGTTGATGTGCTGATGGAACGGCAAGCATAGTTGCTCGTTAGGAGTTCCTCCACTGGTGGTGGGGTTGTTATTGGCGAGCCTTTGCAGACTTTGTTGACCTAAAATATCCCTCAAGTGGGTACTGGTAGACACTTCGTTCAAAATTTGATGACAGTCATCAATTAGACATAGTTTGAATGCAGCAAGACCCAACTGCACGACAGCTCTGTTAAACAAAATCTGCAAAGGTGGGTCAGCGTAGTTGATGGAAGATTGAACATGCGAAGAAAGCAACATGTCTTTAGCCTTTTGGAACTCATTGTTCAACGCATAGAAGTAAATTTGATACAATGCAGCTCTTCTACGTAGGGCACCGTCCTTTTGAGTGGATAACATTTGATGCAAAGTGTCGATGAGCTTGAAAACGTAAGCTTCGTCGACTTCACCTTCCAAAGGTGTAGCTTGAGACTTGGCGTCTTGGTGCATGTTTTTCCAAGCCTTCTGTTCTGTACCCACCACTAGCTTGGTAGACTTGTAATAGATGTGATCAAGTCTTCTAGTTAGGACACGAGCCAATCTCTTCGAGACGTCAGATTCAGCTGGTGTGGTGGCTTCCAAGTAAAGTTGTGATCTCAAGATCAGATTGTAAACACTTTGTTCGTCTTTCAAACGGTCCAAGAAATCACTGGAATGAGGGTCTGTATTTAGCAAAGACTTGTTGAACTCTTCGTCTAGTCTTTCCACAAACGAGTAAGCGGAACCCAAAATCTCTTTGATACCGTTCTCGTTGGGTTGAGGTTCTTCTTCTATGAAGTCATTAGGAGCGCCGAATTCAGAAACGTGGTACTGATCTACATGAGCCTCCAAGGTATCGTAGAGCTTAGCGATATCTTGTTGAGAGGCCTTCCATTGCTCTATAGGTTGGTAGGAAAGAGTTGCCGAAGAATCGAACCTAATAGGGATCAAGTTCGAGTATGCAAGAATAGTTTCGTAAGGACTCTTGGCAATGTCCAAGAGTTCTTCCAAAGTCTTAATCTGTGCTTGGTGGTCGGTACCTTTTTTACCTCTGGAGTCGATGACAATGCGAAGAGCGGAGAAGAAGTCAGATTCAGAAGTCGCAGTAGCCACTGATGAAAGATCAACTTCTTTCTTGCCGGTTAAGGCAAATGATGATACGGCAAAGTTGTCGTGGGTAGAGTCACCATCCGCATTGACGCTGAAGGCCTCTGGGTTTTCACGATATTGAACTAAAATGTGTTCGTAGTCGCGGGCAATCTTACGCACACGTTGCTTAGTGGTGTTGTAAGCTCTGGCGGCGGCCTTGTTAGAGATGTCTTGTTGTGAGGTGTTTGCAACGGCGTCTTCTACCTGGGCCAACACTTGGATGAACACGTTAGGAATACCGTAGTTCTGTTGCTGAGCCTTAGTAACGAGTCTCGTCATGGTGTCGAGTTCGCTCAAGATTGTCACAAAGTCTTGGGTCATATCAGCCACATCAATCTTGTCGTGGACATTACGCATTTCGTCCAGCAGCTTGTCCTTGGCGGACTTGACCACTTTTCTGCCCTCATCGTCAGACTCGGATTCCGAGTAGTCTGCATTTTTCAAGAACCGCGAAGCGCCGGTGGCACCGCTCTTTCTGAACTCTGGTTTTTTGAACCAGTCTGGACCATATGGCTTACCGTCCGAGTCGTCCGAATCAACGTCAGACTCTACTTCCGACTCGTCGAAAAATGAGTCGCCAGACATCTCGTCCTGCGACTCCTGGAGCCCCTCATCTTCGGAAGAAGAGCTCAATAGCTCCTCTTCTGATGCCGAAAGTAGATCTTCTTCAGAAGACGAACTCCCGCTCTCGGATTCATACGAATTGGCGAAGAATCTGGACATGTTGTTGCGAGTTATTAGCAGTAGGGGATTTGCTATTCAATTCCGAATGTCGACTATTAGGTATCGAATCAAACGTGTCTCTCTCCACTGGTATATGCCCTTTCCAAGCTAAAAACCTTCAAAACTCAGATCTAGTTATGAATGCGATGGGATAGAGGATTTTTTTTCAATATCTCGTCGTAGTAGTGAGAAGCACCAAATATTGAAAAATTTTCACTATGAAAGGGAAATGTTCGTCCTTGGTGATACTTCAACATTAAAGTACTCGTGTTGAATGTACTCAAAGATGAGATAGTAAACTAAGTTTTCGACTCGGATCTGTCACCATAGCTAGACAAGGACTAGTTTATATATATCGTTGAATAATCATAGAATTACGCCAGTTCTCTCAGTCGAAATAACGCTGTCCCTGCAGGTGGAAGTACAGATAGAGTATGATCTATTGACAAGCTTTCTTTAAGGAGAGATACAACACGATCAAAACTCAGCCAGTATACTACTTTCTCTTTATGTTTTCAAGTGCACCGAAGGCAGTTTAGATTGTATCCAGACAGACAAACGGGAGCGAACTGAACTATACTTGTGTATTTTTAAATGAGATCGGGGCGCTAAGACCCAATGACACATGTCTCGTCTCCATATAGGCGCTTAGTATCCTTGTAGCATTTACAGGGATATGGTTTGTCTACTGACCCTTTTCGCACTGGGGTCCTTAATGTCCCTGTAAAATGGAACTTGAAAAATCAGCGTATATGGCCTTTACTTTGACTAACGACATAATATAGAGTCTTCGTCTTGAATTTTCCAGCTAAGCGACTCTGAAGGATAATTCGCGTCCACAAATAAATTTGCCCTGACAAATATCAAACACTATACTGGAATGATTAGAGTACATATAACCAATAGTAAGCCTCAAGCGAAGGGCTTATGGGTTATTCGTTAACGCAGCTTTGCTTTACGTTCTACAGGATTGATTTATTCTACCGTAAAGATAACTCTTTAACTCTCACACATCGCTCTGAGAATGGCGGCCAAAAAAATGAAAGTGAGGACTCTGAAACACTTTGGAAGTCTAATCTTTTTTTAGTTCTAGCATCCACGAAATTCATCTCTGCATTGACATACGCTTGATATATTCTACCTTGAAGCGTTTTTGAATATCAATAACATATTATTTCCCTGACAAGGATAGGCAATCGAAGACACGACTATTAATTTAGTTCTCATGCTCGATACACCTTTCCACTATAAACTATGAATTATGATCAGAGTTTCGTTGATGAAGCCTATCGAGAAGAGTCTGGCCTACTGATAGAAACCTTATAAATATCCTTTTTTGAGCTCATCTTTAGTAGATCTAACTAATAAAGTCCCAGGATGAATTTTTGGTTGGCTTTTTCGACTACGAGATAATGTCTAGTTCTCAAATCAAATCATTAATATTTCTAAAAGCTTGAGGTGCGAATAAGAAAAGAGACTAGCAAATGAGTAGGTTTAACTGTGTCAGCCAATTCATCCCCTTTGTTTGTTGGTGAGCTATCGGAAAGTTTTCATTCACTTGCAAAATTTGTTGGGGCCCCGCACCAAATATCATTGACCGCTCTTGTTATGTTCATATCATTTCGAACTATTCTGTCACTATGCAATTGCAATTGGGCACTATCCTCCCAACAGTTAGGCATGTCTGGATAATAGACATGTCAGCTTTTGACAATGACATGTTGGTATAGAATGACAAGGATTTACTACCGGATGAATAAGCCAATATCGGCTATTTCGCTCAAGGAGCCGATATGGGCCATGGTTTGGGGACACCGGTAAGTGATAGAGGCGCCGATCATTGCACATCTTTATTACTGTACCTAGATTGAGCCTGGTGCGATAAACCATCTAGCCGGGAAGCTTTCTAATTCCGAAAGCCAAGAAGGGCAGCGACGTAAACGCTTTCATAGTGGCGAAAAGCATTGAGGCAAGCACGCCAGGCTCAAAAATCAAATTTGAAGAAATGAGGCTTTTAGAAACTGTTGAGGTCTCGTACAACTACATCACTGTCTGCTAGCCTGTAAATGGTTTTAAGTATTCGAACTAATAACTAATACCTTGCGAGTTTGATATGGCCGTTTATATGAATCTCCAGAAGATTTCTCATCATAATAAGCAAGTGGACCTTTCGAAGAAGTTACGCTCAAAGTAGGAACACGCGGATCTGCCTACTGTTTACGTATTGTCAAAGTTTTCAGCTGTTGCTTGAGATTTCTACTCAGCGTATATAACTATATGTTGTTGAGTTGCTGATGGTTAACAAAAGACTTCGGAGGCTGATTCAGTTATCTGTTTTGTCATGAGGGTATCAAATTTTATTCAAATGCCCGCGCATTGCGATGCACTTTATTTCTGGCATTTAGCTGGAGAAGCTGCAGTCCAAAGAGTACTTTAAGCTGTCTTCGGATGTCCAGACACCCCAGTGCTTTTCAACATCTGACGTGCCAGAGGTGTTTGGCTTCCAGTCCTCGTCAAAAGCTTCGAAAGCTACGACATTAACACCCCAAGCTCTCATAGCGCAAATACCCTCTTGCCAGAATTGCTTGGCGTTGTCAACACTTGGGTAAGAAGACTCATAGTTAGTACCGTCGGTAGGCCAGCCAGTCTCGCCAACCCAGAAAGGAATGTCAGAACCCTTGGCAGTTTGAATGGTTTGCATGGCTTGCATGATATCATCGAAGAACGAGTAAGAAGCGTTCTGCATAGTCTGACCTTGCCAGTAGGAGAAGGCGTTGGCCATGATCATATCCGAGGATTTGATAACCTCCGCATTGGCGCCATCAACTAAAACGTTCCAAGAGTCCACAGTACCAACGGCTTTGCCGGAGTAAGATTGGCCTTGCGAATCCTTGATGTCAGCAATGAGATCGCGCACATTGTTGATCTTATCAGAAAGCTCAGACGCAGTTAGATCGTTACGGTAAAGGGCTTCGGAACCCACCAAAATACCGCGAACAGTGGAAGATTTGATCCAAGGTAGGTACGATTGCAGCGCCTCCTTTTCAGCTTCAAAGTGAGCGTCATCGTTGGGCCACACACCGACGAAAAGACCGAATCCAGCCTCTTCGACAGCTGGGCCGAGATTCTGAAGTGTGTTACAGTCAGAAGCAGCATACACTTTCACAGTCGAGGTGTAACCCTTCAAGATGTTGAGGTCATTTTCGTAGTCCTGTGTGCTCTTGCAGGTACCATCATTGTTCTTCACACCAAGGTTGAATCCCAGATCTCCCATACCGGAGACACAAGAGGCAGCTGCTGCCATGGAAGCGATTGTAGTGAGTTTCATGTTGTATGCTTTACAGATGTGTGGAATAGCTTTTGAATCGGAGATCGGAATGTTAGTTTTTGATTGCTAATACCCAAGTCTCTGTTTCTCTTGCTTAATGCTTCACTTCTTCAACATTAGAGGCTACATGTAAACCAAGTATCTTGTTTTGAAGCTAAAAATAATCTTTCCTCGAGAAAATTTTTAAATTCATACGTGAGTAGTGATACAGAAGTCCAGATGAGTATATAGTGATATTGAATTGCTGAAGATGATGCTTTGTTTTGATGTCGCCAAGGAAAACAAGCCTATCACTATACCTACACGATAGGCACTACTAGCGCGACCTAGCTAGCAGGATAATTTGGTGTTAGCTGTTGTTATTGTAAACAGTGGAGCACAAGGGTGCAAAATTCTTACATTTTTTTATAATGTTCTCCGATCGGGGAAGAGCGTAGTCTCTTAGACGACATAAAACACCTTCATCCCCTTTCTGATTACAGTGCCGAGTTTCTTCAAATAGTTGGTCTCTAACGCTTCTAATATTTTTACGATGATCTCTACTTTGTTTCCCGTTTGTTTCCAACTTATGCATTTCCAAGATTGGTACTTTGGATACTCGCCTTACACGCCAAACGAGTGTCCTTTGGTTGGACCTCTAGGCTCTCCTCCACTCAACTCACGAAGCATTTGAGTAAATAACAAGTGAAATGAGAATCAGAAGCATAGAAAATGAATAAAATGGTATCTCGTCTAGTACACTGGGTGTGGAGCGTTGAACCGAGAATTTTGGTGTTCCGGAAGCACACGGAGAATGCAGATATCATAAGAAGTGAGAGTATCTCGTCAACTTCCCTATATAGCAGCACAATGGGAAAATTGGTCAAAACGCAAGTTTAGTATCTTGATCCGTTTGCGTACGTTGTTCAGGATTTTTTTTATTTCTGGATCAAGTCCGGTTGGTTTTTGAACAAATGATGCTCTTGTGCTCGCATTCCCTTCAAGTTCTGCGAGCCAAAGTGTTAGCTAAATTTCAATGAAGGCACGATTTTGGAGGTTCAAGTTTCCATATCGACTCGCCTTATTCGTTGTCCTCTATGCAGTTATAGTACTTACGTAACAGAGGGCGCTCTTCTCTACGCTACAAAGTTGCAAGCATTGTCAACGCAATCATGCAGCTATCTTGGATTCCAATGTTGGCCTCTGGAACCGCGCCTGGTAGCTGCAGTTGGCCATCAAAAAACTGGTGTGCACCTTCACAATTCTCGAACATATCACCACACTGCTTGAAACTTTGGGACAAGTGGTCCCACTTGCCGAAAACTACCATTAAGTTGGCTGGCTTTTCAGCGTCTCCGCTCTCAATTTCTTCCGCCGTTGGCTTCAATATCTTTTCGATTCGCGGTATCTTGGAAGCCAATTTGACATTCTTTGCAAGCTCGGCATTGTGATAATAGTCACCACTGTTTACCCACACGGACTGAGTATATCCTTCTGGTAGGGCGCTTTGCGTGAAGATGTCGCCGAAGTTTTTAGCAACACGAACGTGGTAACCGAAAGATGATTGTGCCCCCACGTAGTCGCCATAGGCTTCTGTTGGAGAAACCACTTTGCGCTCCTCAACATCAACGGTCACACGAACATTTGCTGGCACAAGTTGGCCTCGCAGCTCGATCATATCGCTCTTGCCTACATTGATATACTTTGTTTGATCGTATGCCTTTTTCTTACCCTTAGCTTTGGTATTGGTTTGTCCTGGTTTATCCATTGTGACAGCCAAACCTTCACGAAAACGACCTTTATCGTCGTTCAAATATCTCATGAAGGGCAACGCAGAAATACGCGGCAGCTTAGAAGCAATTTGTAGGCATTCTTGGTACTCTTTCTTGAAGACCGATTTTACCAAGTATGGAGGTGTAACGAAAAATTGCAAAAGTGAAGCTATCAGAAGCGTAGGAGACAATTTGTGGTCACGACTGTCACTAGAGATTTGCTTAGTTTTGCGTCCTAAATCAAGGATCACAATTTCACCAGCGTTGAAAAAAATCGCACTCTTGGCTACTTGATACACAACATGCGTGATCTGCTCCAAGTTTTTGCAGCTGTCCAGTATGCTCACTGGAATACATAAAGAGTAATTGATATTCTTGGAGAGTATTTTCACTGTTTTTTTGGGTTTTTTGAAATGCTTAACTTCAGCTTTCTTAGTACTTTTCACATCTTTGACAGCTTGTGTAGTTGAAGGCTTACTGGTCTTGCTTTTCTTCCTGGTCGGTTCACCCTTGGCCGGTCCCTTCTCATCGCGTTTCGATACCATCCTTAGCTTCCAAAAGTGACTCGAGCGTTATTCAGATATGTTGACGCTAAGTATGCTCATCGCTCGCTCACTGCTCGATTTCTTCCAAAAAATTCTTCAATTGTACATTTTTCGTATAAAAGCGTTAAAAGTAGACAGATATTCACGGTGATTTGAGCTCTTTGGCCCGTCGTGTGTGTCGGCTAAGGCTGCCTAGGAGCAGCTAATTCACTCTTCATCATCGTCATCGGCATGTGAGCCACTTTTTTGAGCGTTGAGGGCTTCTTTGACATTGTAGTGCTGCTTCCGAAGCTTCTCGAAACGCTTGTGGCGAGCCTCTGGGGACTCTGGCTCTACCTCATCTTCTTGAGAAGGTTCATCTTCTCTAGATTCTTGCGTTTCGTTGGTATTTTTCAGCCCCACAACCGGTTCACCTAAAGATAAGCTTTCTAGGTCCTCTTCCTCTTCGTCGTCCCTATAGTACTCCCCCGAGGGATCTACGGCACCCTGGTACGGCGTCTTAGGTTCATCTATGTTGATATCTTGATACTGTAGCTTAGCCACATCGTTCTCATCAAGATTTTGCTGATTCCATTTCAACCTTTCTTGCTCCTCCGACTGTGTGAGGATATCCTGTTCGTGCTTTAAACTCACAATGTCTTTTGGAATGGAGTGCTTCTTCGGCGTAATAGGCTGTTGGGTCTTTTCGTTGTTATTCTTAGAGCTCAGTTGAGCGTTCAATTGAGTGTTCTTGTAGACTTGCTTTCTAAACTCCGAAATTGACTCGGAGTCTTCGACATGTCCATTTTGGTCTGGCAACGGATTTTTCAGAATTCCACCCATCTCGCGCAGTTTGTGAGAGACTGTGTTATCGTTGGTAAGGGTTGTTTCTCTTCTTTATTCGAGGGAATATAGATACGTTTGTCAAAGGTTTCCCTTATTCAATCAATCGTAATTTAAGAATCGCTATATACGTAATCGGTCTTGACGTTGAATATCTAGCCTGAGTGGCTTTCTCAAGTGGCAAAGGACTCTTCTCAAAATTCTTCAGCTTCTACGTAAACTGTTGCATATTTAATTTTTGCTAAGCCAAACTTCATTTTAATAAATTTTATTATTTAGGAGGTTTTTTTGACCTTTGAGTTCAGAAGACCTTCAAGAAAAATCCCCTGCTCTCCTCACTCAGGGCCTATTTCTTAGCTTTTCATTAGAATTTTCATAATTTCAGGCTTACTTGCGCTATTTGATTTTTCTTCAGATATTTGTACTAACAATTTATATGCTTTGGGTAGAGGAGATGAGTCCGCCAATACGTAACATTCGTGAGTTCGGATTCCCAAATCTTTACTTAATAAATCTTCTTTTTCTCATCTATTGACAGTTGACCGGCGCCAGTAGATACCACAAGCAGAAGACCACCGATAATGCTCAAGTTCTGAAAATACTCGTATTTTAGCAGATCTCTCTTACTGCTGTTGTAAAACCAGTAGTTGTTGACAGTGACATTGTAGAATGTGAGAATTAAGCCGAGCAAAATAGATGCGAGCTTTGTCTTGAATCCAACAGAAATGCAAATGGTACCCATTATCGTGAGAATGACCGTAAACCAATTTTTACTGAAAGTGAATGTCATAAACAACACAACGAGCAAGAGCCGACCAGCAAGCAGAATATAGCCCTTGGTTTTACCGTCTTTGTTGTTCAATTCCGGAAGCATACCAAAAGTAGTCTTACTCTGCACGATCGAGTCGCTAAAAGCAATCAACAGTCCGCCGATCACACTCACGTTTCTCAGGATGAAGGAGGCACCATAAAGTCCATAGACGAGCCCTTGAAGTATAATGCATGCACATAAGGTGCCTGTGGCGATCACGAGTCTCTTGCGCAGCACCAACATGGTCGCCCCCACAGTCATTGCCAATATGACAGTCACCAAAAAGAGCACCACAAAGAAGTAGGGCAGATGTCTATAGTTCCACAAGTAGAACACCTGGTCACTCCATTGCGAAATAATCCGGAAAGTATCTTCGTAGAATGTTGCAACGATGAAAAATCGAGAGATTGCTGGCGTATAGGGTTTTAATTTTTGCACAAAAGGGTGATCCGTGAGGTCGTCCACTTTGTTCGACAACTTATCCAGCTCATCAAGAGCTGTTTTCTTTAACGACTGCGATCCCGCACCGCTGGACCTCACGGAGCCACTTTGCTTGTACCCTTGATGGGTAGTTGGTATGCCACTGAAATTTGAACTTCCCCTGAAAGACATGGCTCAATTGGTCTGTAACAGATTCCTTCCCTAGTATCAACGACGAGCTGCTACCTTATCCGCCTAAAAACAATGCTCAAACGTTTCTTGACGTCAAAGTACTTGAGGAATTCGCAATTAGTGATTCACATCGAAGATGCCACTTGGACTTTTTTTGGTAAAAGTATATGTGTGAGTACGATCAGAGAAGAACGAGCGAGTACCATCAAATGTTGACAACAAACGTGAGAAATTTGTGAGGGTTCTAGATTCGAATCAAAAACGTAGAGCGAACATCAAATTTGACATGTCAAATAACGGATTTTAGTAGTATGAGCAGCCTCAATATGCTTAATTTTGATACATACAAACTTTTTAATCAACAGTAAACTGCTGTAAGGGGTCTGTTATAAACCAGGGTACCATTATAATCCTTGACTATTGTCTTGTCCAATTGCTTTCTATAAAATAGTGTTTATATACTCGATAGGCAATAAGAGCCTCCCTAGGCGAAATAGGACAAGAGCGAAGCTGGCAACTTCTTGGAATCGATCAGTTTCTGAGCATATTCGGCCAAAGCAGCTTTGACGTCACCCTTGATCTTTTCGGCAAGCTCAACCAGTTGTTCATCGTCTACGGTATCCACAATCAAGCCAACTTGCTCGTCAATGGTAGCGGCCTTGTCGGCATCCCCAAAGTAGTCAGCAGCTTGAGCAGAACCACGAACGGCTCTCTTATTTTTCTTTTTGGCGGCCTTGGCAGCTTCCTTGGCCTTTTTCTTATCGACCTTTGCATTCGCAGCAAGAGAGGCTTCAGATTCGGCCTTAGCCTTAGCCTCAGCTTCAGCCTTGACCTTAGCTTCGGCTTCGGCACGGGAACCTGCCTCTCTCTCCCATTTCTTTCTCTCTTTCTCCTTCTTCTCAGCTTCCTTGAACTGTTTGATACGAGGATCTTCACTGCCGACTCTTTCGACCAATTTGGCAAGACGAGCATTGTCAGCAGTCTTCTTCTTGTCTCTGGCGGCCTTGTTCTTTCTTTCAATGTAACGCTTGTGGTCTCTGTTGGAAGAATCATCAGGAACCTCTTCGTCGTCAAACTCGAAAGTTCTCCAGGAGTCAAATCTGTGCCAGAAGTTGTAAAACCTCTCGACATCAGCTTGGGAGGCGTCTGGACCACCCAAGCTTGGTACTGGCTGCTTCTTGGAGAAACGAGCCTCAGAGTCGAAAACTGGTCCCCAAGCTTCGAAGAAGTCGTACTTTGCACCCTTCTTAGGAGGAGCAACGTCGGCGTTGTAATCGCACGAGTCGTACTGAGCTCTCTTGTTGGAGTCGGTTAAGGTTTCAAATGCCTTTTGAATGATCTTGAAAAAGCCATCCTGTTCCAATCCACCGGAGGCAGATTTCTTGTCAGGGTGATGTTTCAAAACCATCTTTCTGTGGGCCTTTATGACTTGGGCATCAGTAGCTCTGTGGCGTAGCTTGGACAGACCCATAGCTGCGTACAAATCGGCGGTTTTCCAGTCTCTTGGGTCGTGCTCCAGCAACGACTCATCCGCAAGTTCGTCATCAAATAACGCCTCGTCTGGATCGACCGCCTCTTCTACACGCTGGACGTTTTTGCTGGCCTGAATTCTTTCAAACTCAGACCAGGTGTGGTTTCTTAATGTTCTCTGAGCATGGTGCATGAAATTACGGCCAACTGGCTCCACGGGACGACGCACAGGTGCGGTCTTTTGTACATTGGTGTTGACGGCAACGCCAATGTCGCTGGTAAGGGCTGGTAAGGTAAGCATTCGTGGCAATATACTAGCGTATTTTTTGAAACTCGAAGGTTTTGTCGAGCTTGAAAAGTTTTGGCGATGAGCTAAATTAATTAAGTTGAATTTTCAGCTGTCATGGCTCTCTATACACGAAGGATTGAACATACTCAATAATACTTGAAATAACACCGACTCACTTCATGATTTAATGAAAGATCATCATTATTCCATGGTTCTCAACGAATCTCGACAGCACTTCCAAACAATGAAATTTGTTGCGAGTTGGAACGCTTGTTACTTCTCGGTGATCTGTATAGGAAATCTTTTCGACAAGTTGAAATCATCATTGCCACGACATTTTCCAAACATTAGGTAACGCGCGATGGCAGACGTATGTATCAGGGCATACTGTGCCGGGTAGAAGCGCAAAACGCATTTGGTCTCCAATCAAAAAGGAATACAAATCACAATCGTAGTGGTATTTAACCTAAAATAAGCGAGTTGCTGGGGCGTATACAAAGTTGTAGGATCTTGATCTCAATTTGTAGATCCTACCATTTCGAGCCAAGCTGACAACTGCGAGGTTCCGATTGATTCAAAGCTTGGTCAGAGTGGCGTCCATATTTGAAAGTTTTGCACAAATTAATTTCAATGGATAAGGCTAATTCCCTAAATCTTTGCGAGCGTCATTGTCACGGACTCAAATGTAGCCCGCAACGAGCCTGTTCATCTCATATCAAAGAAGTGTCTTAAACTTCTCATGATTATATACGGTAATTACTCGCCTACTTAGTTAGTATTTTCCGACATATATATTCATAGGCAAAACATGGGACAAAGGTGTTGAAAGAGGTAACTTCAAATTCTTTCTAGTCCTCTGCCATTAGGAAACCGCATCATTGAGAAGTCAATTACCACAGTTAGACGTCCATGACAACGGTTCAGAAGCAGGAACTGTCTGTCTTTGATGACCACTCGACACTTTCCAAAGCGTTGTTCGAGCAGGGCGAGCACCACGTTCTTTTTGTAACAAGTAAGCTTGGGACATCTCCCCCATGGCTAATAAATGCTTTAGTGGAAACACAGGTTTTTGGAGCTCCTCTGACACTGAACGAATCGAGCTCTAGCGCCGCTAATAGAGCCCACAGCCGCTTGCCTATTGCGAACAGTGACAAGAAGGCAGCAATTATCGCATCATGGTTACACAGCAGTGACTATTTCCACTCGGCCCTTGGCAAGCTCAAAATTGACCAAAACAGATACCAAGTCCATGACTATTTAACCGACTTTGTGTTAAAAAACCACGATAAGCCGGCCAGCAAAGTTCTCAAGTCGCTAATACAAGAATTGACTATGCAATCGGCTACTGATTTACTCATCCTGGAGCAACCGGAATTACTTATGCATTTACTAAACATTACTAGCGATGTGCTTCACTTGGACTTTATCAACCCTTTGACGAGAATTATACCTGTGGTAGTAATTGTAAGTTATACAGAGTCTTACGACAACCCAGGTGCTGATTCAACGGAAAGGCTTTCCCCGGACATGATTGAACAGATTAGGTTTCTGAACGGCTGTTTCTTCAAAAGTATCGTTGTCTTTGGGATTAAACCATTGATGACAGGCCGGGCTAAAGATATTACCGGCACGCTTACCATCTCCAGAGGCGGAGCTTCGCTCTCACATCTTCCTATAAACGTGGCCGAAAATGAATATTTGTTCCACACTCAAAAGGACGCTACCAAGCTTTTTTATCGATGAAGTATGTTTTGCAATAGGGATATATCCTTACATTTTCATGTGTTTTTTCTGGCTTTGATAATTTCATCCAGACCGAACTCAACCGCACAGCGAGTTTTTATCAGAGCTAAAACTGGCCAGCAACTTTGTTCTCCACATTTTATCCAATACGGAATATTATCCAGCTGGCCTTCAATGACTCTGCTGAAAGATAGACTCTTCATATTAGGTACAATAGTGATTTCAGTGGCAGATCTAGGCGTCTTCTCATCTATCGCTAACTTCTTAATCCAATGACTTAGTATACCCAGGTTGTCTAAGACCTCGACTCGATGACGAAACTCCATGGTGATGATATGCTTCAACTTCCGCTCCAAGTGGTACCTAAATTTAAATCCAAGAGGTTCAACTTCGTTCATGTTGGAGAGCTGTAAGGGAGTAAAATTGCTCATATCTGTAGTGGGATAGTGTTTGTAATAATAATATTTTGACGTTTTGATTTCATGCTTAAGGTCATTCATCACAAGGGGCGCCAGATAGGGACGCGCCAATGACACGATAAAATTGTTAACATTGAATAACTCGGTCAGCCTTGTATACGGGCTCTCAACTAAGCCAGTTTCGGTAGCATTTTGAGGAGTTAAAAACATCAAACGAGAATCGCCAGTGTTTGTGATGTAGTCAACAATCTCATTTTTGAGATTCTTGCACAGCAGCTTGGTCCCACTTGAAACGACTTCAGAACCAAGACTACAATCTATGGCTGAAGCTATAAGCACATTGGGCGTAGTAACATAATTCAGTAATGACGGGCACCTGTTGCGATCAGTAGGGTGCACAATAATGTTTAATATTTTTCCTGTCCGTTGAAACGCTTCCTCGAAAGTTAAATCCTTGATCACCACTTTGTTCACGAAGTTTATAAACAAGAAGACATCTTTCGAGTAACCACGATGTATCACATTTTGCAGTAGGGAACCAAGGTTCAAATCTTGATCGATATTTCCGTAGCCGCATTTCTTCAACAGTTCTAGATCCGATTTAATCTCGTTTAAAAGATTATCACCAGAAAGCAACGCAAATAGCTCATCATTCGTGAGCACAGAACATAAACTACCAATGCATGCACCCATAGAACTACCGCTGATGATGTTTGGAAGCAGCTTCTGGTCTAATAGACCTCTTATGACGCCTAGATGGAAAAGGCCAAATAAAGAGCCACCTTGCAAAATGAAGGCTGTTGTACCCAAAGAGAGTTTACATCTTTGAAAAAACGAAGTTCTAGCAACAGCTGGCGTTTCACAAAGAAACTGGAGGCATTCAAGCACTTTGTCGAGATACTGCTCGATCAATAACTTGGTGCCAATAAGAGATTTTGTGAAAAGCCGCTTGTCTACGATTCCAGCAAAATTTCTGAGCATAGACGGTCCTGTTGTACTGAATCGGTGGACGATAACATGGGCATCACTTTCGTCCAAAGCTTCATCCAAAACTGCGTACTGTTCAAGTACTGAATTGACATCGTAACGTTGCGAGTAAAAATTGCGCCGCCAAAGGTCCGCACCGGTTATTTCATCGACTACAGCAGCTCTTTGATACCAGTCTTCGTAGTTGTCGCTTTGTTCCAGATCTGCAATAGCTCCGTGATATAAATTTCTAGACTTAGGACGGAAATAATTCATCAGTCGCCGCATCCAAAACTGGAAGATGTCCCCCATGACATGGAAGACGGCCCAAACAAAAGGGGGTATATGGTTGAGAGTTGAGTAGAAGAACGAAAGAAAGTACAGCTTTATCATCGCGGAGGGTGTCGATTTACGAGGCTTAACTTTGCACCTTTAGGTTGCAACTCAATTGAGGGGCTTTTGGTGAGAACAAAAGGTATGTAAAGCAACTAATGACCTATAGCCTGCTGATATACCCGAAGTGCTCTTTGATGTAGCCTGGCGCGTTTAACTAGGCTTTTGAAAGTGGTTCTTGTGGTATTTGCACAGCAAAATCCAATATTGCACAATTAGAGACTCCTAAAGTCCAAAAACTCGTCTCAAAGCGGTTTTTTATTAGTATGAATGCGGATCAGCAGGTATCAAGCTTCGAACGCACTACTAGACCTGCTAATGGTGCCGTTTTTCGCCGTTTTGGTCTGATTGTGGTGTGGAGCAAGTTTTTTAGAATTTTAAGTATGATTATATTAATGACATTCAAAGGTGTCAGCGAGGAAATAGAATGAGGAGAACGGTATAAATAAATCGTTGCTCCAAATCACGTTGATGATAGTACAACTTTTTCGATCAACACAACATGGGGGTTTGGTTCGTAAATACGAATAGCAATTGGCTTTGGAGGTTACAAGAGCGTGAAATCTGAAGCCTGATCTAAAAATCATAATTAGAAAAGCCAGCAATTCCCGGAAATTCATCGTTACTTGTGGCACAACCAGTACATTCGGTGTAACTTCGAGGTCTTTATGTTAAATTCTGTTCAGTTATTCAAAGTGACAGAAGCGTCAAAAGTGACTTTATTTACGAGTAGATTCGGTGGCAAACCTTTGAAATTCGAACCCAATCAAACTATTAAAGTAACAGTATTAGACAGACATCGAACAAGCTAAATTTATCGCCCAAAGAGGAATTGAGTACGGCAAAATGTTCAGAAATAACTATGACGGCGATACAGTGACTTTCTCGCCTACTGGTAGGCTTTTTCAGGTGGAGTATGCTTTAGAAGCTATCAAACAAGGTAGTGTGACTGTTGGGGTGAGGTCCAAGAAACACGCCGTTCTAGTGGCCTTAAAACGGAATGCAGACGAACTATCATCGTACCAGAAGAAAATAATCAAGTGCGATGAGCATTTAGGACTTTCTTTGGCAGGTTTGGCTCCTGACGGCCGTGTGTTGAGTAATTTCCTGAGACAGCAGTGTAACTACTCCAGCTTGGTCTACAACCGCAAGCTGTCGCTAGAGAAGGCCGGTCATCTACTCAGTGACAAGGCGCAAAAAAACACACAGTCTTACGGCGGAAGACCTTACGGGGTGGGGCTTCTTTTAGCAGGCTACGATAACAGCGGTCCTCATCTACTGGAGTTCCAGCCTTCGGGAAACACATTGGAGCTTTACGGGTCGGCCATTGGTGCTCGTTCCCAAGGTGCTAAAACTTATCTAGAGAGGTCTCTAAGTGAATATTTGGAGATTGAAGACGCTGACAAGCTAATTGCAGTTGCTGTGGAGGCGCTCAGACATTGCTTGAAGGACGAATCACTCAACACCAAAAACCTATCCATAGCAATCGTGGGCGAGGGTAAGCCTTTCACAGTTTTGGACGACGAATCTGTTGCGCCTTATCTATGAAAGTTCTCAGACAAAACAACAAAATGCGGGAGGTTATTAACGTATGTAAAGTATAGAATTAACGTCATATCTAGTACACAACATTGCATTGGCTGCCTGCCAGATGATGAGCTCTTTACGAGATAGCTGAGCTTGTCTTGAGACCGCTCAGCGATCCATTCGCGAGTTAAGGTTTTCCTGAGGTCACATGAGATTTTTCCATGGTCTCTTAATCATCATGAGCTGGGTTATGAAGTCTCTAAAGTAGCTGTGAATTGAACTTTGAAGCACAGCAGCTGCGATCCGGAACCCAGGTTTACAAGTGGCTGATGCGGATTGCTCGCGGCCTATATCTAGGCAGTCTTCTCTTGCGAGGCGTAAGACCACTCGCTGCAAAACCAAACTCATTTCATAGGCTGTCCTTCTTAGCTGGAGCTCAGCGTACTCCTTTCTCAACCTCAAGATTGAGAACATTCCGAAAATTTCCAGCAGTTCAAGCGGAAGCTCCCAAGAAGTCAACGGCGGACTCCAAGCCCAAGAATGACTCTAAAACCCCAACTATCTCGGAACTTAAGATTCTGAAAGATCTGTTCAAGTACATATGGCCGCATGGCGACAACAAAGTTCGAGCCCGAGTTCTTATTGCATTGTCTCTACTTGTAGGATCCAAGTTATTGAATGTGCAGGTTCCTTTTTACTTCAAAGAGATTGTTGATTCAATGAACATACAATGGTCAGATACCGGGTCAGTCTTGCCTATTGCCATTGGAACAATGATTATCTCGTATGGTGCCGCTAGGTTTGGGTCGGCCCTTTTTGGAGAGTTGAGGAACGCCATTTTTGCGTCTGTTGCGCAAAGCGCGATCACTAAAGTATCGTTTCAGACATTTCAACATTTGATGAAATTGGATCTGGGATGGCACCTGAGCAGGCAAACAGGTGGACTCACTAGGGCCATGGATAGGGGTACTAAAGGTATTTCTTACGTTTTAAGCGCAATGGTTTTTCACATCATCCCAATAACAGTGGAGATCGGAGCGGTTTGTGGTATTCTTACTTACCAGTTTGGCGCTTCATTTGCTGCAATGACCTTTAGTACCATGATTTTGTACTCCATCTTTACGTTCAAGACCACTGCATGGAGAACAGAGTTCAGAAAATCAGCCAACAGAGCGGACAATAAAGCGGCTTCGATTGCAGTGGACTCACTAATAAACTTTGAGGCAGTGAAATACTTCAACAACGAAAGCTATTTGGCTTCGAAATACTACAAATCGTTGAGTAATTACAAAGATTCTCAAATTAAAATTGCGAAATCATTGTCGTTCTTGAATGCGGGTCAAAGTTTAATTTTTACCTCCGCACTTACTGCTATGATGTATATGGGTTGCACTGGTGTTGTCAACGGATCATTGTCAGTCGGTGATTTAGTCCTGATTAATCAGCTTGTGTTTCAACTCTCAGTTCCGTTAAATTTCCTTGGAAGCGTTTATCGTGAGTTAAAGCAATCGCTGATTGACATGGAATCCCTGTTTCAATTGCAAAAAAACAAGATCAGCATCCAAAATGTCGAGAGACCCTTGATGCTCCCAGATCGCTTACCATCCGAGATTATATTTGAAAACGTTTCTTTTGGTTACAACCCAGAAAGGCTTATTCTAAAAAACGCTAGCTTCACTTTACCTGCTGGCTGGAAAACAGCTATAGTCGGACCATCTGGTAGTGGAAAATCAACCATTCTGAAACTTGTATTCAGGTTCTACGACCCAAGTGAAGGCAGAATTTTAGTCGATGGGAAAGATGTGAGAGAGCTGGACATGGAGTCACTAAGGCGCTCTATCGCGGTTGTCCCACAAGATACACCATTGTTCAATGACACAATCTGGGAAAATGTAAGGTTTGGTAAAATCACCGCTTCTGACGAAGAGATTGCTAAAGCAATCAAAAAAGCTCAACTACATTCTCTAATCGCACAGCTTCCCAAAGGAAAAGACACTATTGTGGGAGAGCGCGGACTGATGATTAGTGGCGGTGAGAAGCAGAGGCTTGCAATCGCACGGGTATTGTTGAAAGATGCTCCCACAATGTTTTTCGATGAGGCCACCAGTGCGTTAGACACTCACACGGAGCAGGCGCTGCTGAGGACTGTGAAGCAGAATTTCACAAGCGGGTCGAAAACCAGCGTTTATATCGCACACCGGCTGCGAACCATCGCCGATGCAGACAAGATTATTGTATTGGACCAAGGCCAAGTCAAGGAAGAAGGAAGGCACACAGAGCTGCTTGCGCGTCCGGATTCGCTTTATAAAGACCTTTGGACCATTCAAGAAAATTTAGACGTTCTAGAAGATGAGCTGAAGGATGAGGTTATAGCGGAAGACAAGCCGAAAGAGAACCACATGTAAATATCAAGATATATAATAGTCGGCGGCATTAGTCAGTAAATAAGTGTCGGCTCTACGATGAATGCTGGCCGAGCGTCCAAACAAACGTCTTTATTTCCGTTAAGTTTGAACTGACTGCGTTTCCGAATCGGACCACTCAACTGTCCTTCAAATCTTAGTGAAGTTTCTTTACCAAATTTTTAAACAACTAGATACTAACGCAGAAGGCCGTGCCTGTTTCAAAGAAAGATACTTACTTGTGTATCAAAAGCCTTGTCTTTCTCTTAATTTATATGAAAATGTTCATAACTAACGCTATTGACTCGGCTTAATTAATTTTATATTGAAAAAAATGAATCATTGAAGATTCAAAAAGAAGAAGCGAGGAAAAGCATTCTAAAAAGTTGATACTCTTCGGTGACAAAATATATCTCTGTTAGTTGGCATAGTTAGCGCTCTTGGACATAATATTACTGTTTGACTAGAAATAACAAGATGTGTGGTGTTTTAGGTATAGCTTTAGCAGATCAAGCAAATGCTGTTGCTCCAGAACTGTTAGATGGGTGTCTCTTTCTGCAGCACAGAGGCCAGGACGCTGCTGGTATAGCTACCTGCGGCCAGCGTGGCAGACTTTACCAATGCAAAGGTAACGGGATGGCTCGGGATGTGTTTACACAACAGAGAATGGCTGGTCTGGTGGGATCGATGGGCATCGCGCATTTGAGATATCCAACTGCAGGCTCCAGTGCCAACTCTGAAGCACAACCATTCTATGTGAACAGTCCCTATGGTGTCCTTTTAGGGCATAATGGTAACTTGGTGAATACCGGCTCCCTCAGGCGTTACATGGACGAAGATGTGCACAGACATATCAATACCGACAGTGACTCAGAGCTGCTGCTAAACATCTTTGCGGCAGAACTCGAGAAGCACAACAAATATCGTGTCAACAATGAGGACATATTTCATGCTCTGGAAGGAGTCTACCGTTTGTGCCGCGGAGGGTACGCGTGCGTGGGGATGCTGGCCGGTTACGCTATGATAGGCTTTAGAGACCCGAACGGTATCAGACCGCTGCTAATTGGTGAGAGAAGTAGACCGGATGGAACCAAAGACTACATGCTGGCTTCAGAGAGTGTGGTTCTAAAGGCTCATAACTTCAACAAGTTTCGTGACATAGCTCCTGGAGAAGCTGTAATCGTGCCTAAAGATTGCGGTACCAACCCACCTGCATTCAAACAAGTTGTGCCAGTTAATTCTATAAGACCTGATTTGTTTGAATACGTCTATTTTGCTAGACCGGACAGTGTTCTTGACGGTATTTCCGTTTACCATACCAGACTTCAGATGGGTATCAAGTTAGCGGATAGTATAATGAAAGAAATTGACCCCAAGGACATAGATGTGGTTGTTTCTGTACCTGACACCGCCCGTACCTGTGCTATAGAATGCGCTAATCGTCTTAAAGTTCCTTACCGCGAGGGGTTTGTGAAGAACACATATGTGGGAAGAACATTTATTATGCCAAACCAGAAGGAACGTGTTTCTTCTGTTAGAAGGAAACTTAATGCCATGGACTCTGAGTTCAAGGACAAAAGGGTTTTGGTGGTTGACGACTCTATCGTAAGAGGTACGACTTCCAAAGAAATCATTAGCATGGCTAAAGAAGCAGGTGCTGCAAAGGTCTACTTTGCCTCTGCAGCTCCCGCAATCCGTTTCAACCACATCTACGGAATCGATTTAGCCGATACCAAGCAGCTCGTTGCTTACAATAAAACTCAAGATGAAGTAAGTACCGAGCTAGGCTGCGATAAAGTCTTCTACCAATCCTTGGAGGACCTAATTGATTGTTGCAAAACTGATACCATTTCCAAGTTTGAGGTTGGTGTATTTACTGGAAATTATGTCACTGGCGTTGAGGACGGCTACCTTCAAGAATTAGAGGAAGCTCGTGCCTTAAACGCGGCTAAAAAATGTCACGCGAAAGCTGAGTACGACATTGGCCTCTATAACAGTGCAGACTTTTAGATTCTGGTAAAAGAGTAACTGACTTAGAAAATCTGTAGATATATAGTAGACATAGAAAGCATAAAGGGGGCAAAAGGCATCCACTTATGATGTTTAGACTTAGGCGTGAGCTAAAATCTCTTTGAAGGGATAAGAAAAATGACGGAGAGACTTATGTGTGCGATTTCAGCAAACTGACACCAGGGTACTCGAATGAACATCCCAGCTAATATGAATAATCCAAACTTACGCACTACACGCAATAGAAAAGGCAACTGGATGTACGGCGAGGCTTCCTGCTATTTTGTCTCAGACGGCGGCAATCTGATATAAAGCGACAGAAACTAAACTCCACACTTGACCTGGTTTGCTGACTCACTCAAACAGCTAAATCGCCCGCTGCAGAGGAGAACCAACAGTATTAGTCTCGCATTTCCTTTTCTAACCAGTGTCTCTGAGAAACGTTCCTCTTGCAGCAAGTAAGGAGTTAAAAGTATTTTGTGTCATCAAACAGCTGAAATAACAGACGATTAATTGTAAAGAAGACTTCCAAGGAAATGTTATACTGAGAACCGTGTTTTTCTACTGAATTTAGGTCTCTGACGTTAATCGGACTTCGATCAAAACGACGGAATGTGGCAATGCTCTAATTATTTAAGTCTAAAATTACTTTACCTCCGAAACATCTTCCATTCGCGGATACGCCAAGTGCGACCGGTTTAAGAAAAGAGGACCACATATGTAGCAACTGTAGATTCGTCTGTAATCGCGACTTCAACCCTGCAGAGAATATCTTGCTCAAGCACCCTGCTCACAGTTTAACTGGAGCAGTGCCACGTGAAGTGCCGGAGGATACGTGACAAATGAAAATGCTAATACTCGCAGAGTGCCAAATAGGTTAACAAACCGTTGGTTCAAAGTCTTCAACTCCTACAACCTGTATGGCTCATGTCATCTAGTATCTGGAACGCCTTACTAGAGGCTCACAGAGAGCCACAGACAAAATTAAATGCGGATTTGACGCTAGTTTTGTCGGCAGAATCGCAGCCTGCCCTGCAGGACTTCCTAGTGCGAGTATTACAAGTTGAAGATGAGAAGTCCAGTTTGGCTTCGATTGGTTACTTTCACAAAGAACTGTCATTTTTACGTGGTGATATCGCTGAAGAGCTAGTCGTTCACATTTACACGGTTGCTTGGCCCCTGACTGCTACTGTGGTAGACTTGTTGTCGATTTTTGTAAATTCCGAAATCAGCGGCGTTCGGTGGGTGTTCCTGCTTGATTGGCTAGAAGGGAATCATAAAAGTTGGCTGCGTGGTTTGTGTGAAAGCTTCGAGCTGCTGAGGCACAAGCTTGGCCGGAATTTAGAAGAGTTAGATTTTTGCTCGGTTGTTGGCTTGCATGCTCAAAACTGCACAAATATGGAATTGACCTCTCCTCATTGGAATTCACTGAAGATGGAATTCATGAATCAGACCTTAAGATCTTTTGCGCTCATAAAACATGCTTCGTTATTGTCGCTAGAAGAGGAAACGCCCGCAGAACGCTTGCTTGAAGTCTGCAAAATAGTATTGGGCCAGGAGTCTAGTCAAGAACCTGAGTACATCACTATGAGCAAGCTGTTCGTACCACAAGGCTCGGATAGTGCTCGTAAAATCAAGACTATGGGTGAAGAATTTCCTGTCACGCAGATCGAACAAGAGACGTTCATAGGTGGTCAGTTCGAACGTATTATACCTGGCGAAATGATGACCCCCAGTACCGATCTACTCAGTGAAGAAGAGCCTGTTATTAACCTCAAAGAGGTGGACGTCCAAAAGGAATTGGCTGACGTTTACAAGTTACAAAAGTCATCGCTTCTGAGTTCTGTTGCCGCACACAACGCAACAATCGACATCCCCAATGCTGAAAAGGCTCACGAGCATAATATTAGTATTGAGCCATGACGCCTTTGAATAAGTGCTCTCTGAGCCTTGTCCAGCTCATTATCACGGAAGCTTCATATCTGCACGTGAGTGGTCGTTGTGAACACACAAATTTTTTGAGACTAGACCTTTGAACCCATCTTTTGCAGGCGTAACAAGGATACACACGTATTGCAGTTTGGTTTGTTGGAACAGGTTCGCTTGATAGTTCGTTATTGTGCTCCATCAATTGTTTATAAGCCTGGATTATACCGCTCCGGCTACAAAAACGGCGAAGAAAATTGAGTTCCGTGGAATTTTAAATAGGTCATCTCATTCAGAGTTCTCACAGAATTCGCCCTTACAACCTAGCAAGTTTGATTGTGAGCGAAGAAGGAATACCTTTACACCGTACCAAATCTATTTTTTTCTAAAGTGAGCTTCGAGACTGATGGGATTTCAGATGAGCAAGAATTTTAACGCTACAGCAGAGGCCGCTTCCAATGCGGCGCTCGTTGAAAAAGCTGACAACATAGCTAGCGCAATTGCTGAGAGCTCCAAAAAGCCCAAAGATGAGACGTCGTTCCAATCAAGGGTCGCCAGACTCAGTATTTGCGAAGACGACAAATCTAGAGAAATGATACTCAAATCAATGCTGCGCCGGGAATCAAGCGACATCTTAATTGATGATGATAGATCTAGTAACTCGTCTTCGATCCAGCATCAACAACAAAAGGCAGGATCTAAAAGAAGAAGAAGGCGGTCTAGTGGAATTGCGGGCCCCAGTTTTGTTAAAAATGCTGATGGTGTGCAATCCGCGTCGCCCGTTATAGTCACAAAAAAAAAGAAAAAGGCTTCACAACCAGCAACACTAACCGTCAGTCAAAAGGCTTTACAAAAGCGGATATCCATGAAAGATCTGCGAGATCTAGTACTCTACATTTTCCAGGATACAAATAATTCTCCAAGCTGGATACAGATTGAAAATCGGGTAGCCATCAACAAGATGATCGTACTATTTGTTCCAGGTCTTTTACCGGAGGATTTTGAAGATAATAAGAAACACACTGGTGGAGACAGAGCCACAAACGCGCGTGCCACTTCTTTAATTTCATTACAAGATACAGAACTTTTAGACGTTGTACAGCGAGTTCCTGTTTCGGCACCGGGCTCTAAGAGCACACTATACTCTGCATACAACTCATTTGTAAACGTGGGTCTGAGCAAGAAAGAGAAAGAAGAGAAAAGACAAGAGCTTAGCAAGAAAAGTATCACCCTGAATGACCTGGTGATGAAATCAGACCAACTATTAGAAAATGAGTATCCACTTCACGAAGACACCGTTGGCCTAAGTTCTGAGGATACAGAAAACCTCTTAGCCAAACACCTTGAACAAGGTTCAATTTGGAAGAGTACGCGACCTTTCGAACACGACGGTTCACATACCTTCGCCATGGACTGTGAAATGTGTATGGCAGATAGTGGGCTAGTGTTAACACGCGTAAGCTTAGTAGATTTCGAGTGTAATCTCATCTACGATCGTCTGGTCAAGCCAGATGTACCAATCGTGGATTATCTCACAAAGTACAGCGGCATCACTGAGGAAAAGCTCAGGGATGTTACGACGACCTTACACGACGTCCAATCCGACATTTTAAAATTAGTAAGTTCGGATGATATTTTAATCGGACACTCATTGCAGTCAGATTTGAACGTCTTGAAGATAAGGCACCCCAGAATCATCGATACCGCAATGATATACGAACATAAGGCAGGCCCACCTTTTAGGCCTGCATTGAAGTATCTTGCATTTGAATATTTGAGTCAAGAAATTCAAAATAGTGAGGGGCTGGGCCACGACTCGTTTGAAGATGCTCGTGCTTGCATGGAACTTACCAAACTGAAAATCGTAAACGGTTTGGCGTTTGGTATTGGTATGAATACTGAAAATCTGTTCCAAAGACTAGCGAGAAATGGTATTAAAAGCATGTGTTTGAACGATTACGCCCCAAGACAAAATGAGTTGATCTCAAATACTAAAACTTTGGAGTTCAACAAAAGGTGCCAATGCGACGATGAGATTTTTGATAATATTGACAAACATATTGATGATTTTAATCTGTTTGTAGGAAGACTGAGAGATTTAGAGTATGCTCGAGACTTTGCAGTACCGCCGCAGAATGTTGAGAAAAAAGATGTTTTAACTGCGAGAAATAACTTTGTCAGCAAATTTCAAGTACTCTATCAGAAATGTCCTCCTTCCACAGTTTTTCTTGTATGCTCTGGTACGGGAGACACTCGGGATTGGTCCAAGATCATGGCAGAACTTAACATGAAGAATAAGGATGAAAGATTTGAGGAGAAGAAAAAGAGAGAAGTTGAAATTCAGGCTGCTGTCTCCAAAGCCCGAGACGCCATAGCACTTATTATGGGTAAAAAAGTAGAAATGCCCAAACCTTCGATATAGGCTACACGTCTTCAACAGAAACGAAATAATTATGTAAACAACTAGAATGAATTTTCAAAGAAACTTGAAATTGTTAGCGTGGTTCAAGACGAAGCCAAATCGATGTCTCCGTCGGCATCTTCTGACTGTTTTTCATCGACAATGGCAGGTAGTTCTTGGCCCACAGTTTCTTCTTGATCTACAATCTTTTCTTGATCTACAGCCTTTTCTTGACCTAGCATCTTTTCTTGATCTATAGTGTGATCTTGCGGTTGTGGTTGATCAGGGTTTGATTCTGAATCTTTCTTCTCAAGCTCAGAAGCGTGCGGCGCTGAGAAGCCTGGAAGCGATTCTTGTCCACCAACTGCGCCCCTTATATCGTCTGCTGATAGCCCCTCAGTCGGTTTCTGCGCACCGTTAGGTGGAGCACTTCCCTGTGGCTGTACTACTTGGCGTGTTCTGTCATAGGAAGACAAATCTATAATTTCGTCGGAATCGTTATCAAGTATCTGCCATGCTTGCTGGTCACTTGGAAGCCACGTTTTGTACTTGAAATTATACAGTTCTTCCCCAGCATTATCGTTCTTGTCCGTTTTGTCCGTACTAGCTGTAGTATTCTGCTTTGGCTTCAGCGGTGTGTACCAGTCGAATTTCCAGAACTTGCGGTTACTATTGGCAAAAGTGTGAGCACTGGCATTGTTTGCTCGTGCTATAAGTGTACTGGATTGCATTGGATTGTGAGTAGTGCTGATTTACTTTACACGTCCCTAAAGGTTTCGCTCCAGAGGTTTTTCAAATAAACAACAATTCAGAACTTTACTTCAACTTCCAAAGTATAATAAAAAAATAACTTCGCAAGGTTCTTGTTGGAACTCGGAAACTGTATTTACAGTCAGTGATGGCAAATCAAAAGCCTTCCAAGAAGCAGCAGCTTGCCAAAGGTGACTTGTCGAACGAGGATGACGCCTATGATGCTGTTTTTAGTGGGGAGTTTGGTTCTATGGAAGTTGGTAACTTTGTAGGGTCAAACGATGGGCAAACGGAGCATCTACCAGACGCAGTAGATTTCGAAGATGAGGATGAACTAGCAGATGAGGAATTGCCTGAGGAAACGCAGTCTACTAGCAACAGAAACTCATCTCATCCTGATGGTGACGATGATTATTTGGCCATGATGAGCGGTCAAGGTGCTATTTTGGGCGACAATGCCGGGGTATATGACGATAGAAGTAATACATTGTTCTTGGGGGTTGAAGGACAGGAAGGACCGTACACCGAGGAGCATCATGTGTTTGAGGATTTCGCAGACGAACATCAAGTGGCTTTAGAAGAACAACGTAAAGTAGAGGAGCTCAAAAGGGCGTCCCATGAGAAAAAAGAATTGCTAGCATTTCATTTCCCCAAGTTTCAAAAGGGAAAATCTTTAAGTCTGCTCAGCATTGTACCGAAGCAACTTACCCAGTACCAGTGGCAACGAGACCTATATCTTACGAACAGAAACTTGAGACCACTTATCCCGTTAAAACTTCGACTAGAAGTACAGCCCGACTCCCGCAAAATGTTGAAAGCCAAAAGTAAAAGTTGGCAAGTCATGGCACAACTTCAGAAACGTAAGAAACCAGGTCTGATATCGGTCCCTTTAGGTGATATGTATGGTGACCAAACTCAAAATACAAAGCGCCGTAAGTCTGATGGACCTATACCAGAAGAATTGATGATGATTGCCGACGAATGGGAATACGACAAGATACTAGGTGAATATAGCAGCGATACCAATCCGGCTCCTTTGAATTCAGAAGTGTTATCAAGTTCAAGGGTTGTGACATCTCACCAGGACTGGAATTGGGATGAGGAAAATCTAATAGAGGGTAAAGTTGATCAGAGTAAGATTTGTTTGGATATGAATGACGAAAATCTGTTGTTTGTTAAAGACAAGCATCGCGAGAGTAAAGATGCTAATGCTAAAGTGGCTCTTTTTGCGTTCAATGAGAAAGCTCTTCTTCAAAAGTTCAACATTTCAAATGACGACAAGTATAAAATACTGAAAGAGAACTATCAAACTAAAATCCGTTCAACTATTTCCAATCTTACAATCGAGCATTCCCAACCAGCACTCAGGCTACAATCTCCATTTTATAAGGTGGTACCGCCCAAGCCTCAAATACGAAATTTCCACAAGCCAAACTTTGGTTGTTTAATTAGGCCTGGCACTAACATCGTCTTCAGTAAGATCAAGACAAGAAAGAGAAAGAAAGACAAGGGCAAAGACGTACGTGAACTGTTTGCAAGAAGTCAAGACTTGACTTTAGGAGACAGTGCCTCGATCTTTTTGATGGAGTACTCAGAGGAAGCCCCCGTTGCGTTGTCAAAGTTTGGTATGGGTAATAAGCTTATCAACTACTATCGCAAAACGGATGACAAGGATGCTTCAAGACCAAAGTTACCAGTTGGGGAAACTCATGTTCTTGGCGTTCAAGATAAATCACCATTTTGGAACTTTGGGTTCGTAGAACCTGGAAACATTGTTCCGACGCTGTACAATAACATGGTAAGAGCTCCTGTATTCAAACACGAAGTTTCTGGCACCGATTTTCTTTTGATAAGAAGCACAGGAAATGGGATGGGAAACAGGTTTTACCTAAAGAATATCAATCATTTGTTCAACGTGGGTCAAACATTCCCTGTAGTTGAGGTTCCAGGTCCGAACTCAAGGAGAGTTACGTCTATGGGCAAAAACAGGCTGCGCATGATAGTTTACAGAATTCTGAACAAATCAATTGAGCACAGACTTCTCGTCAAACAAGTTGCAAGACACTTCCCAGACCAAAACGATATGCAGAATCGACAGAGATTAAAGGAGTTTATGAAGTATCAGCGAGATGGTGACGATCACGGTTTCTGGAAACTGAAAGAGTCGGAGCTTTTGCCGGACAATGAAAATGTGAAGAAAATGATTATTCCGGAGGATGTATCCCTTACTGAGTCTATGTATCATGGACAACAATATCAAGAGGATAATGAGCTTTATAACTTTGACGAAAAGCTTCGTAAACTTGAGGAAAATCTCATTCCGTGGGCTGCAACTAAGAATTTTTTGAACGCTACTCAAATGCGCGCAATGGTTCAAATTCATGGTGCTGGTGATCCAACTGGGTGTGGAGAGGGCTTCTCTTTTTTGAAAACTTCTATGAAAGGTGGCTTTACCAGATCAGGTTCGGAGCTTGGACAACAGCAGATTGCTGGTGGCCATAGTTACAATGTAGCGCAGCAACAAAAAGCATACGAGGAGGAGATCAGTAAAACCTGGTATACTCAAGCGAAGAGCTTAAGGATTTCCAACCCATTTGAGGAAATGGAAAATCCAGATGAAGTCAACAAGACAAATAGGCGGGTTAAGTCCCACCGAGACGATCACAAAGTTTTGAGAATAATAAGAAAGAAGCGAGACGAAAACGGTATTATACAAAGACAAACCGTGGTAATCAAGGATCCCCGTGTTATCCAAGGTTACATTAAGGCTTACGATCGAAAGCGGGAAGAAGCGGAAGCTAATCTCGGACTGGATGAGCTAATGAATGACAATATTGATCTTGTGAGCGGCGAAAATACGGAGGAAAAGCAACTTAAACAGAAGAAGCTTCTGGAGGAACAGTTGGCCAAACTACAAAAGTCGCAGGAAAGGAGGCAAGCTCGTAAATTGGCTAAAGAGAAGACCAAGGACGGCAAAGTCACCAAGTCCAAGAACACAAATCGAAGATGTGCTACTTGTGGTATGATCGGACATATTAGAACTAACAAGTCCTGCCCGATGTATAACGGCGGAACCAGCACCGGCATGGGCGGCTCGAACACGCCCGGACCCCCTCTCTCTTCCGGTCCCGAGGAGCCTGCGGAAGTCAAGACTGAAAATTAGATAGCTATCCATGAAACATCGAGGTTTAAAACCTAAGATATATAAACATAGTTCACTAAAAATGCATAATGGTGGCGTCTTGACACACTTCACTGATCAAAGGAGAATCGGACTCATAAGCAACGTAGGCAACATACCCTGGTTTACCCTTTGGTGTGCCAGTTGGATAGTGGATGGGTGGGACGTCTTTAGACTCCTTTATACAGAACGAGACACCATCCACCTGAGGTTGGTAATCAGACGCCATTTTCTTCATGATAGACTTAAACTCTCCTCTCTTATCACAACTTGGGCCTCCCACAGAGAAAATCTTGTAAGCGGAGGTACCTTGGCTCAATTGTTCCTTGACGGGCGTGCAGTGGACCCAATCATAGTTCACTCTAAAGGAATACTTAAAGAGTTCCACACTGGCTATAAGTGCAAGGCCTACACATACATACTGCAGTAGTCTCAATACTTGGGGAGTTCTTTGTGCCATAAAGTCTTGAGTACTAGCTCACAGGAGAAGTGATATATTTGGATAGATAGTTGGATTTGTTAATTTGCAGGAATTTGATTTTTTTACGTTTGGCGTGAGTTCTTCGATCCCTCGTTGGGAAAATGACGAATATTGTAACTACTAGCCAAAGAAGTTCAAAGAATTCTTATGTTCTGTCTGTAAATATCTACACTGTCATATTTTTATATATTTTGATGGCATCAGGACCCTGCCGTAAGAGTTTTCGTTTTTTATTATTGATTTCATTTCAGAAGGAGTAGACTTGACTCAAGGTTGCAACTTTTATTCGAAGTTGTAAGTGCCCCTGACCCAGTCATTTACCATAGCGAGTGCGTTTTCGGGAACGTCAAATGGAACCATGTGCCCACCGTCGTAGACCCTTAGGAAAGTGAAGTTTTTATAGTTCTTTACCTTTCCGGCCTTTTCACCGGTGGTGCTGGAGATCCAGTTCTTTAGAGGTTGATCTTGGAAGGATTCTGCGTGCTTCCAAGGAAGAACATTGGACCAGGCTTCGTTGCCGAGCCAGTTGCAAATAAAGTCCTTATCACCTGCGTAAATCAAAACTGGCAAGCCTTGGTTTAAGAGATTAGTGACAGCCTTGTGGTAAGGCTTCATCCAATCGCCCGCAAACAAAAAGTTCCTATTGATGTCGAAATTGCAGGATTCGAAATTGTCGACTTCAGCACCAACAGCTTTCTTGACCAAGTCCGAATTCAAGTATTCATCCATGTATTTCATTTCATCGTAACATAGATCACCATGGCACTCCTTGCGCATGTCATAAACGTTCTTACCAGTTTTTTGATATGGACCCATTTGTGCATTGTTGCAGTATATCGATGCAGGAACACAAGTCCACACTGATTGAGAGTCGTAGCAAGCCTCAATCAAACTCAAACAACGAGGTAAAGTGTCTAACATGCCTTCACATTCTTCGGGGTCTAAAACTGATGGTTCACCGCCTTCGCCACATGCCATTGGTTCGTAGTAAGGATACTGCGTTAAAGGGTCAGTGAGTCCATTGCCGATCAAAACAGAAGTTAGGTTGAAGTTTCTTTCCTCCAGAGGATGTGACAGTATCTCTGTTGCAAAAACTGGAATGTAATGGCCGGCGTAGGATTCACCGGCAATATGAAAATCTTGACCCGATGCGTATTCGGGGAACTGTTTGAAGAAAAGTTGCAAGAACGCATACACGTCTTTGCCCGCGGCTACTGTGTTCGAAACACCACTGGAGCCGGAGTAGGAGTAACCAACATTTACGGGCTGGTCTAAAAAGATCACAGAGGCATTGGAATTCCAAGAATGGGGGTTGTACACGGGTTTGATATCGGAACCAATAGATGAAGGTCCAAGTTCGAAGAAAAGCCCGGTCAACGAGGAGCACCCGGGCCCACCGTTGAGCCACAAAATGATGGGGTCGGTTTTTGGGTCGTTTCTACTCTCGAAAAACCAGTAGAAGAAATGCTTGTCCTCTTCCTCCACGTCCAGATACCCGGTGTACTGCTTCACGTCCGGGTCGATCCCTAGAACTTTAGGATCCTTAATTTTGTTGACACGCAGCTTGTGTTCTGGATGCTCCTGGACCACGAAATCCCACTCGGAATCCGGTTTGGACTTAGTCTTGGTCTTTGGCTTAGTGATGAACTCCAGCTCTGCGGTCTCTTTGGGAAAAAGCATCCCCATCTCGCCCCACACCTTCTGAATGCTCTTGGGAACGGAATCCAGCACCTGCTGCTGATTTAGCCCCAGCGCGCTGATCGCTTTGTCCAGCAGGGTGTTTGCCTGGAACACATTCTGTAGCGAAGCGGCCTGGACCGACGACGAAGCCGCCAAAGCTCCTGCCAGTAGTGCGGAACCTCTCATAACCGCTGAAAAATGTTAAAGTTTGCTATTTACGAACACTAGACTTGCTGAAAAGTCTTGTAGCCGTCTTTCGAAAGCAGGTGACTCTTCGTTTCAGCCTTTTGTCTTGAAGATACTTTCTAAGATCGTCAAATCTCTAAATATTCTTGAAGCCCTTTTATATGTTCAAAAGGGTGAAATTATTAGACCTTTTATTTTTGCCCCTTGCTGAGAATGCGATAACAGAATGACCACAGAGGTGAAGTCAAGTAGAGGAATGGGTAGAAGACATAAAGTATTGGCCGATTGAGCGTGAAGAATGAAAGGACTGAGGAAGCACTAGAGGTATAATTACATATGAGCAAGGATAAAAGTAAGATCGACAAGCTTCGTAAACTGTGTTGATGATTTTGGGACAGGTTTACCTAAACTACAAGATTGAACGTTAAGTTTGTTTATGCAATGAGATCAGCTTTCTGTGATGGTAGTTTGTAGCCCCTGCATTGCAGAGCTGCAAAAAATCAATGCCAGGTCGGGGGCTGGTTGAGCTAACAAGCTGGAGTCCTTTAGGACATCCGGCTGGCGCCAAAGAGCTACTTAAAGCCGCAAGTCTCAAAGAAAGCAACATGAGATGATGTGTGTGGGCCCTTTTTTCTAAATTCACCGCGGTTGATATGCTCGATTTTTATCCGCAGGGTGCATTTAGTATGCAGATTGTACTTTATTGAGGTGAAGTGAAAGCTTGCTAAAATACAGGGCTTATTACTCCCACAGATATTGAGGCGAGTAAGTGCCACGGTTCTGTGTTAGTGCTAGGTAACCTCAATCACCTAAAGAAATGCATCAGAAGAGTGTGTTAATGGGGAACCGAAGTTATGACAGAATAGTACGAAGTGACAAACCTGAATTTCTAATTTGACATATCGATTCAGATAGGAAATAGAAATAGAGGCGTTGATGTTGATTCGTGCCTAAAGTCACACTCTTTATGTATTATCACGTCCAAAAATGGAGGGATACATTTAATAAGCCAGTCCAGAGCTCTTTTCGTTACCAGGTCTCGACAAGCTAATTAATATTCATGGTTCATTTAACATATCGCGGATATACTAGTCGCATCAAGCAAAACCATAGGCAAACATTTACAACCTTCGAATCAAATTAATCAATCAATCATAGAAGAGCAGTGCGACAATAAAGCAAAAGCACGCTTTCTCTTGCTAAATCAAACCTGCCTCAATATAAATACCTCGCTCTAAGATAATTTCTGGTTATGCTATAAAGAAAATCACAAGAGTTGCATGGTAATACACACAATAAAGCGACACTCAAAAGTGTTTGCAAAATGCCAGAATTTATAAGCAGATCCTCAAAATCTTGGAGAGCTATTTTCACGCTCTCAAAAACAACGATTAACCTTTTTGATTAAAATAGATTTCATATTGAAAAGCTGCCCGAAGCCCGCGCTTGGGTGAATATCTAAGAACTCTCCAAAGTATTTTAAACTAAGCGCAAGCGCAGCTAAAGGGTTTATCCTACCTTCAAAAACATTAAGAATGGGAGTGAAACGAAGCTTTTTTAATGTTGAAAAAAACTCAGAGAGAAGCAAGGACTATCTAATCTTGACAGTTGTTTTTGCGTTATTATCTTTTAGCGAAAGCAAAGTAAAACAACATACATGGGTTTCTTTTGAAAGAGAATTTTGCATCAACCACTTGTCCAATATTGAGCTCTCCACGAGTAAGAGTTCCAATCATATTTGTAGTTTTCTCCGTCTCCTCAACTCCTAAAATATCTTTTCCGACTGCAGCGCCACTGTAAATCCTTCTCCCAAGTGCTTGACAAGCCTGCAGGACCAATATTCCAACTCCGAGCTTACATCACCCACAACGGAATCTGCGCCCTTATCAAAACGCGGCTGAAAACTCTACCAAGAAGATGCCCAGCAAAGCGTTAACGGATGCGCACTTGTTTTCCTACCAAAATCCATCGCGCTATTATCAACCGTTCGTTTCGATCGTTGTTGAGAGCTTTTACCATTATAATCACCAGAGACGAAAGTATTGCCTTTCACTAACCAAAGTGTATACAGGACAAAATCTAACTTACCCTCTTAGTTTTCAAACCTTTCGGTATATTGAAGAACCAATAACACACTGGTGGGAGTTATCTCGAGCATAAAGAGAGATCAGCAACCTGAAATGCAACCTCCGGCGGTTCTGCCCAGCTCCATTGTGGTTCCAGACTTTATTCTGCGCTCTTCGTCGTATTTATGGTATTACTGCCAGAACGCCGTTAACGCTATCCCTGGGAGTAGTTATGTGGTGGACTACGTCAAAAGATCGCATCAACAAGACCCCTACCGGACTATCGTGGAGGTGTTCTTGATCATCTATGGGATTATATACTTTCTGCGGAATCCGCGCAAACAGGGAGTTCAGGAGGGCCCCAAAATGTCTACCAAGGAAGTGGACGCTTTGTTGGACGAGTGGCAACCGGAGCCTTTAGCACAGGATGCGTCCACAGTCGAATGGCGCACCAAAAAGATCCCGGTCGTGTTGAATTCGAGCTCGGGCTCTCATGTCGATGTCGTGCGCAACGACGGTGCTGAACGCTACTCCGATGTTCTGAACTGTGCCTCCAACAACTTCCTGCAACTGTCATGCGAGCCCAGCGTTATCAAAATAGCCAAAGACACCATCCAGAACTACGGGGTCGGTGCCTGCGGACCTGCCGGTTTTTACGGTAACCAAGACGTTCATAATCATTTGGAATATGACTTGGCGCGCTTTTTCGGCACCGAAAACGCGGTATTATATGGTCAAGATTTTTGTATCGCAGCTTCAGTGATTCCTGCGTTCACCAAGCGTGGTGATGTGATTGTTGCGGACAACAAGTGTAGCGTTTCTCTACAGAATGCACTACAATTGAGTCGTTCTACCGTTTACTATTTCGATCACAATGACACGGAAGCGTTGGAGGAACTTTTGCAGCAACTGCAAGAACGCGACTTGAAGGAAAAACTTCCAGCGCTACCAAGAAAGTTTATTATCACTGAGGGCTTGTTTCACAACTCTGGTGACATTCCGCCTTTGCCTAAGCTCGTGGAATTGAAACGCAAATACAAATACAGGCTTTTGGTGGATGAAACCTTTTCACTGGGTGTCCTGGGAGCTACTGGTCGCGGTATTACCGAGTATTTCAATATGCCTCGCCAGGAATCTGTGGACATCACTATTGGATCTATGGCCACTGCCCTGGGCTCTTCCGGTGGGTTTGTACTGGGTGATAATTCTATGTCCTTACATCAAAGAATTGGTTCCCACGCATACACATTTTCGGCCTCGCTACCTGCATTTACCGTGACAACCGCTTCTGAAGTTTTAAGGCGTTTAGATGAAGATAATTCCATAGTGCAACGACTTCGTTTACTCTCTAACCAGATGCATGAGTTTTTCAGCCAGGATAAAGAATTACAGCCACTTATTGAGGTTACATCCGACAAAGATTCTTGCGTTCTACACTTTAGGCTCACAGAGGATATGAGATTCAAGAAATTTCATTACACGGAGGAGTCATTATTCGAGGAAATCTCTGCCATGCACACCAAATATTTGACAAACAAACACATTGAGTCTTACGAATCTGAAGAAAAATTCTTGCAACAAATTGTGGATTATGCTTTGAAGGAATATAACGTTCTCATTAGCCGCAATACATTTGTTTTGAAACATGAAACTTTACCGGTAACTCCAAGTCTGAAGGTCTGTTGCGGAGCCCAAATGGCCGACCAGGATTTGTTCCGTGCATGCGACGGTGTGAAAACAGCGATATTGAGCGTTGTCAACACGACGCAAGAAACTGCATGATGGTTGACTTAAAAAGTGCCTAGTTGGCAACGAGGTGAATTCGGTTAGCCTAATTGACCTCACAACGATGGCATTCGCCAGCCAATCATATATAATCATCAGAGAGACACCTCTATCTGTTGAGTGAACTGCGAGACAATAATATATGAGCCGCCAAGGGAGAAGCGGATAAAAGCTAGGATATAATATTTTGAGAAACGTTGCTTAGTGAATTGAAAATAAGACTTGTAATGAAGATCAGAAGCATGGAGGTGGAGATCTAGGCGTATTCAGATGTCGTCCTGGCGCATGGGAGAGGCGCACTCGAGGAAGCTTAATAAGGCGTTCCCTCTGCTACCTTTTTTAGATGCGGACGCAGAAATCAATTAAACGTTGGTGATTATAATTATGAATTGATACTTGACCCAGCGCTAAAGCGTACAATAGAGCCATCAATCTTGTAAATATATTTAAAATGCACAATCTACATACGCGATCCATACCGTCAATCTTACCCGTTCAAATGAAGCCTAAGCATCTCGCATAGCGTATATGTAGGGCCTCTTGAGCATAGACGTGCACTCAAATTCAACTTTGAAGAGATTTCCCTTGGAAAATGTTCCAATGAACAGGATGGCAACCATGATCATGGGCAGACCGTCGAATACAAAGAGAAACCACTCGTGGGACATAATGTAACCGGAGTAGCCCTGAATAAATTCTATCAATCTGATAATGGATCTGATCAGAATCAGAATGCTGCACACGAACAGATTGATGTTGAGAACCTTCCATTGGCGTGAGATGTGCGAGGTGAGCGGCGACACTTTGTCTGCGAGAAACAAGAACCGGATCTCCGTGAGGACGAATAATCCAAAGATGAGAACCTGGACCGCAAGGCCGCCGATAACGATGTTGGAACCCAATGCCTTGTCGTCGCTGGTCCCCAGGATCGCGCCCCCTGCTGCTTGCAACAAGATACTCACGACGTCACCCAGCACAAAAAGTGTGGTGCTGAACCGGATCGGAACGAACGAGACCTTCGTGGCGTTCATGACCACCAGCAGTCGACCGAAGTTCATGTAGATCGTGGCCGCCATGAACGCAGCGGCCACCAACAGCATCACGGTTTGCGCCACGTACGGGCCCAGCGCGAACACGTCGCTTTTCGACGCGATCCTTGCGATGTATCCTCCGCACTCTGCCCCAAGCCCGACCAGCAACGGCACGAACTTCGTCACGAGCCTGGTGTTGGTGCAAGGCTCGACCGGCGCCAGAGTGGTCGCCTCCTCCGCTTCGAACGGGTTCTCTTTGCTCACGCTGCTGTCGCCATCGAGCAACGTCCGCTCCATCGCCGTTCTCTTCCTGCAGAAGTACGCGATCTGCCCTGTCACCACCACCAGCGCTATCCCGAACAGAACGGCGAAAACCACCGACCCGGGCACGCTGGGCGAGTACCGGTACAGTGCGTACTCTTGGTACATCGACACCTGTCCCATGCTGTCGGTGGACGACCAGAACGCCAGCGTTGTCGTGAAGCCTGCGCTCGTGACTTTTGTTGTGGAATAACCGGCCATACTGTGCTTTCCTATGTCTTGTGCCTGTGCCTTGTTGTATCCTCCCTACTACTTTCGATATAGACTCCTATCGCTAGTCCACTTCTTATATACTTTTCGTGCCTGACATCTGCTCGCTATCATCGTGTCCACTACTTTGCGCGCTACAAACTTTCTAAAAATGCTTTCTCCCAAGCCACTAATTGCGAGGCTGTAAAGCCTTACCCACCACCGTGCTGACCGATACTCGAGGCTAAGCCCTGGGCATCTCTCTAAAGCCATTTATCTGACTGTCTTTCTTCCTTGCAGTGGGAGCTATGCGAGATTTCTGCATAGTAAATCGCCCTACTGAAATTGTGCGACTCATGCCGTAGGCAAGCAAATTTGAGGCGCGATTGTTGAAAAATGAGCTTTTCTTCACAATTCGAGCATGGGAAACTATCGAATACGCTATAGGGCAATCAAGCAACAGAGATGGAATGCCGGAGTGGCCATGAGGAAAAATTCAGCAGTGTTTGTAGGCTTTCGTAGAATCGAGCGAGCGTCAAATTAGTGTTTGTAGCAGCAGTGTTTTCTGGAGGGCACCTCACGGTTAATTTAGTTAAGATCAACGGTTGACAGCCGAGGTTGAAGAATGAACTTGATGCGTTTGGGAAACGGAGTTTTCATGCGCGCGAGCCTGCCCGGACGCAGGCTCAATTTGTCGAGACGATAAAAATAACTTGGCAGATATTGGGAAGCGCGATTGTAGACGGGCCGCATGCTAAGTGGACAGCAATTGTGGATCTGGAGAGGTAGGTAAGAGTAGCGTACGTTTGGTGTGTTTGGTGTGTTGACATCTATAAATAACCGTATTGGCTGATAGCACGGCGGTGCTCGTGAGATAAGAACGTGCAGACAGGCGTCCAGCGAGTTATGAGCGCAGCGTAAGGTACGGACCCTCTCGAGAGAATGGAGGCAAAGGCACTGGGATTGGCGCGTACGTTGGGGCGGAACAAGCGTTGGCTGGTGAATTTTGGGGCGAGAGAATGATCCCACTATGTCGAAAAATCACCGGTATGCATGAAGGCCCACTCTTCTTGACAGCGGGCGAAGCCATGTGACTAGGATTGCACGTTCTCTGTTATAGCAGCGAGCAAAGCGTTGCCATGCTCGAGACTTTCTCGAGCCCAGTTCACACACCCGCAGCATATGGACGCTGGCTTGGAATTCAAGCATGCCTGGCGAGAAAATCCCCTGGCAACCCGAATGGCAAGGCTCTGTTTGTATTTTCCTACAGGCGTGGTGAACTCAGTGTTGTGCAGATCGGGCTTTTTGATGTGAATTTGGAGCTTCCCAGTCATGTAGTCGGGCTTTTTGATGTGAATTTGGAGCTTCCCAGTCATGTAGTCGGGCTTTTTGATGTGAATTTGGAGCTTCCCAGTCTTGTAGTCGGGCTTTTCGATCTAAAATTGGAGCTTCCCAGTCTTGTAGTCGGGCTTCCCAGTCTTGTGCAAATCGGGCTCTTTGATGTGAATTGGTGCTTCCCAGTCATGTAGTCGGGCTTTTCGATCTAAAATTGGAGCTACCCAGTCTTGTAGTCGGGCTTCCCAGTCTTGTAGTCGGCCTTTTCGCCTTTCCCATCTTTACCTTGCTGTCTAAAATGAGCTGGAAATCCGATACATCCCACGCAGCCAGGAAACCGCTTTGGAGCCTGGAACGAGGTTTTGAAAATATTTGTTTCGCCGTTGCTTCGATCTTCAGTGTGTCCACTTGTACTCTGCAGTGAACGTGTCCACGTCTATGAAGTCTATAGGTCCTCAATATCAATGGCTTAAATCATTGATATCTAGCTCCAGTTCTACGCTGTTCTGAATTCGTAGCCCAACGTATTTACCCAATCACCCAAGCTCAAATGTCGAAAAGAGCGCAGTTCAGATCAGACAGCTTTTCAAGATTAACGAACGCCGCCAGGTAATCTCCACATTCAAGGTCAAATTCATTGGCCTGGTCCTTGCTACTTCGGATCCCAAGGCCCTATGACCCAGAAAAATTACTGCCCTTTGCTTCTGCTCCCCCCCTAGCCAGCCCCAGGATTCTCGCTTTCTTCCACTCCTCCCACTTAGAACACCTTCTCCCGCTTTGCAACCTGCTTCTGAATATTGCAAAATCGCCCAATGAGACAGAGAAAAATGTCCTACCACGGCATTGAGATTCATTGTGTCATCAATTTAAAGGTCTGACGATTTGTCGTGAGAAAAATCACGACAGATATGTACCAACAACCGATGGTGCCTTAACGAAGCAACATGAATACCACTTATCCCACCAACAAATCCTCCAAAAATCTAACAAACTGCACATTAAGTTAGACATCAATTTTAACCTACTCCGTAAGGTCTGTCATGCAGTCCTTAAGCTCAAAGAATGTGACCAAAGAGTTGGCATTTTCTTGGCTTAATCTCTCTGACGTACACATTATTTTAAGGTATTCCGCTGACATCGTTTGGATTGCCTTGTATGATGTCTTAAAATTGAGCCCATCATGTCCGTTCATTGAAAGCGAACCAAACTTGCAAGATCTTAATATACCAATTCGACAACTCGACAACGCGTTTGCGGCGTATTCAACGGATTGAGCTTTGCAGCAATAATTGTCTCATGTGGCCGGTTATAAATTCGATTGAGTAATCCCTTCAGAGGCGTCATAAGAAGTCTCTAAACGACGCGTCATCTTGTAAAACCAACTCCAGACTCTATAAGTTTTCGAGAAACGTTGCTTGGTGAATTGAAAAAAGACTTCAAAATCAAGATCAGAAGCATGGAGGGGGGAACCTAGGTGTCCTCAGATGTCGTCATAACGCATACGAGAGCCACACTCAATGATGTTTTGCTTCATTCTTCAGATACTGACGCATAAATCGATTTAACGTTGGTGATTGTAATTATGCATCGGTACTTGACCCTGCACCAAAGCTTACTATCAATGTTGTAAATACATTTAGAGCGCCCAATTTACACACACAATACTTGCTATTGATCTAGGCCGCTCAAATGAAGTCTAAGCATCTCGCATAGCATAATAGGAGGGTTTCTTGAGCATATACGTACACTCGAATTCAACTTTGAATAAATTACCTTTAGGAAATGTTCCAATGAACAGCACGACAACCAGTATCATTACCATACCGTCGAATACGAAAAGAAACCACTCGTGTACCATAATATAACCGGAGTAGCCTTGAATAAATTCTATCAATCTGATAATGGATCTAATGAGAATCAGAATGCTGCACACAAACAGATTGATGTTGAGAACCTTCCATTGGCGTGAGATGCAAGCGGTGATAGGCGACACTTTGTCCCCGAGGCACAAGAACCGGATCTCGGTAATGACGAATAATCCAAAGATGGCTACTTGGATCGCAAGGCCGCCGATAACTATGTTGGAGCCTAATGTGTCGTTGTCGCTGGTTCCTAGGATCGCACCACCGGCTGCCTGCAACAAGATACTGACGACATCACCAGTAACAAAAATCGCGGTGCTGAACCTAATCGGAACGAACGAAACCTTTGTGGCATTCATAACCACCAGCAGCCTACCGAAGTTCATGTAGATCGTAGCGGCCATGAACGCAGCGGCCACCAATAACATAACGGTTTGTGCCACGTACGGCCCGATCGCAAATACATCCTTTTTCGACACAATCCTTGCAATGTACCCTCCGCATTCTGTCCCGAGCCCTATGAGCAGCGGCAGAAACTTAGTGACGAGTCTAGTGTTAGTGCAAGGCTTGACTGGGACGAAAGTGGTCGACTCTGTGGATTCGAACGTGTTCTCTTTCTTCACCGAGCTGTCGGCGAGACCGCCACCGTAAGCGCTGCCGCCACCATCGAGCAAGGTCCGCTCCATTACAGTTCTCTTTCTGCAGAAGTACACGACCTGCCCGACCATCACCACGAGCGCGATCGCGAACAAAACCGCGAAAATCACCGACCCAGGTACACTGGGCGAATACTTATAGTAAGGATTCTTTCGAACAGTTGTCATTTGTCCCAAGCTGTTGGTGTATGACTTGTATGCCATGGTTGTGGTGAATCCCGAGCCAGTAGACGTTGTTTTAGATATTTCGCCCATACTGTGGTTTGCTGATGCTGTTGCTTGTGCTGGTGATTTCTTACCGGATCCTAACAGTCTTGGATACAAATGCCCTTTAACAGTACACTTCTTATACAATTTGCGTGCCTAAGACCTGCGTTATCAGCGTGCCCACTGGCGTAAGATGCGGTCACCCGAGCCACTAACTGTGAGGCCGTAACATCTCGCCCGTAACATCCTATCTGCGTTGTTGTTAAACGATACGCGAGGCTGAGCCCTGGGAACCGCTATTAGGCTATTTGATTGTTTCTTCCCTGCAGCGCAATTGCGAATTTTCTGCATAGTGAAATGCCCTGCTCAAAGTTATTGTGAGTAACTCATGCTGCAGGCAAGCCAAATTGAGATGGGATACCACGACTAAAAACATGCCTTTCAATTAAAGGATTAGGGCTAAGGGCCCGGGGTACTTTCTAGTTTGATAGCGCTTGGTTAAGTTCCGTGGAAGTAGGCTAGTGTGGGGTTAGTAATTTAGCAATTAATTACTACGCTGCCCTGCTCCCGTTCTTGCACAATTCTGGAGGATACTACACGAATTCACTTCAATTCAACAGATGCCAACTGAATTCTGCGGCGTCAACTTCATGCATTTGGAAAGCACAGCTTACATGCGCGAGCCTGCCTAATTCCTTAAAGCCGTATCAAAACCGATATCCATATTTTACGGCCGTTTTTTTACCTATATCCGAATTTTTACGGCCGTTTCAAAACCGATCTTCATATCCATACAATCGCTATTTCTGGGTCTGAGGCTGTAGTTTTCGAGCGTTCAGGTGCCATCCTTATCTTTGTGTTCTGATCGACTGGGAGGTGGGTACTCTGTGGCATAAATGTCCTTAGTATCTTGACGAGCTTTCCAATTTTTTGCCCCTTTTCCAAAACGCTTGTCTGTATCTTTCCACGTCTTCGTTTTCCTCTCCGCTGGCGCTCTGGTCAGTCTAGTTTTGCACCATCATGTCTTTTTCTGGAGGCATTTCGCGGCACGAAAATTGGTCACAGCTTCCCAGATAAGTTTTTCATACCTATAGGAGTACAATCCTTCGACGTACTCTCGAGTTGACCACTGCTGTCTAGGCCTGATGAAGGCTTGTCATGTTCTCCACAGTTTCAGAAAAACAAGCATATGTGCGTTATGCAGATTCCTCTGCTTCCGCACTACTCAAATAATTTACCTTGACGAGGTCCTCAAACTATCTTAGAACCGGAGCATTGCCTTTGTTGTCAGATGTGGAGCCCTTTTGGTTATTCATTTGATGAAGTTTTGAGTTTAAATTCCGAAAGCAGCGCTAATTACCTTGACTTTGATTATAGTGCAAAGCTTCCACCAAGTCACTCAAGCTCAAATCTAGGAGAAGGGCATATTTAAGATCTGGAAACTTGTCAAAACCTAGCAGCGCTTCTAACTTCGCCAGCTGATCTCCCAATTCGAGATTAACTGCATTGACCAGACCCTTATCACTTTTCATTTCAAGAGCTTGTGACCCAGAATTGTACTCGCCTTATGCTCCTGCTCCCCCTTTCGTTTACTTCTTTCATTGGAACACATTCTCCTCCATCTTTGTCACCTGCTGCTCTTGAATATTGCAAAATGCCTGATGATCCAGAGACATCTCTCGACAGAGTAGTAGCGGTTTCCATACTCCGTCAAGCGTTCGAAGCAGTGACAAGTCCGTTCCAATTGCCCCTTATTTACTGACAGTTCCTTCCTTGATATTTCATTAGTTTTCAATATGCATGCATAAGCTTGCCGAAGCCATTACAGTAGTGCTTGGGCGTCAAGTCACTTCTTCAGCTGTCGGTAGAACATCAGACTTTTGGAATGATTTGAAACAAAAAGAGTTTCTGCAGGACAAAAACCAATCATGCAACGGCTCATCTGGTGGCTTAAGAACAAGTGTGTTTGCGAGAACTAGAATTGAGATTACTGATTATGTGAAACTCTGTTTTAGAACTTCTTTCAGTGTACCGACCTGCAAATGATTTGTCAGTGCTGCCCGGCAAGTTTCAGAAAGCTGTACACGGCATTTGTTAAGCCCTTCGCTCAAGAACGCATATTGCACAGATGCCACGACTTTTCTGTTCTGGTAAACAGGTTATCCAAGGCTCGGAACAAGCATATAGAAATCAAATGCTAATCACTGACTTATTGAAAAGCTGGACCTCCATCTTCGCTCTTATTGCAAAACTGTTGCAACCTGGTATCAAGTTTTTTCTAAAATTAAAGTAGCCTCTTACTTTTAATTCAGTTTCTTAAGGGCAATGAATAGTCCCGACTCTAGATTATCGTAAAGCCTTTTTTCTTAAGGGCAATGGGTAGTCTTGACTCTAGATTATCGTAAAGCCTTATAATGAAATGGCCTTTTGGCATGTAAAGTTCAGCCAAAAAACACGAGCCAAGCAATACTAAATTTTCGAATGACTTACCTGAACCATTGCATCCACACCTTAACCAAAAGCTGGCTTATGTTCTAGCATGGCGTTATAATCCATTGTGTCGAGAATTCAAAGCTTTTCGTGGTAAAAAATACGACAGATAATAACGAACAGTCAAAGGTGCCTTACCGGAGCAACACTAATTACAACTTATCGATCCAAAAAGCTTTCCGCCACAATATACGGCATTTTTTTTCTGCAGTATCCTCGTCGATATCCAGGCAATATACCCATCTCCCAAGTCCACCAAGAACCTAACAAGCTGTAGAGAAATGTTATTGTACTTGATAACGTTTGTCGTACAGTCGTTTTACTCTAGTAATGTGACCAAAACCGCGCACATCCTGAACTTTTTGTCTCCGAATACTCACAGCGTCGTATCAGATTAAGGCATGCGTCTGAAATGGTTTGTCTTGTTTTGTTAAAAAGTCGCATTATTGAGCGCATCACTTTCATTCCTGGAAGCGAACTAAACTTGAGCTCTAGAAATTTTTTGAGTTGACAACACGTTTGTGTAATATTGGGCAAGTTGAGCTCTCCAGTAATAAATTCAAGTGATTTACATTTGTCTGGAAACCGTGCAATGGGCTTTTCAACAACAATTTCATCCGTCAAACTGTTACTGAATGTTTCATTAAGCCGAGCGGCTAATGGCATAGACCAATAAGCTCTTCCGAGCTTGTTTATTGAGACATTGTCACTGAAAGTTTTCAAGAACAAGCAAAAAGCTTCACATGCGCCGTGATCATCTGCAACTGATGAAAGCTATCCAGCCATATTAGTCAATCCGCTCGTGGACAGAGTTTTGACCGGCAAATAAAGTCCGTGGTGGGACTCCAAAAAGTCTCGATTGTGGCCTTTTTCCGTTGCTGATTTTCGTCAAAAAGAACGCTCTTCGTACCGGTGAGTTGGTGCCCGAGACTTGATTTTATGCTGTTGTAGACACCGTTTGCCCATTCATCGTTGTGGTCAGTTGTCAATTTAGGTAATCGATCCCTTTAAAAGCATCACACAGAAATCTCATGAGCGGCCTGTCATTTTTAAAGCCAAATTTGAACTTTCGACCAAGCTTTCCAGCTTTCCAACTAAATTGACTGCGTCTTTGGTGGGGCTAAAATACGCCATCTTCTGAGTCTTGATTCCATAAATACATTCACAGCCGTAGGTTTTACAATACTAACGAAGTGCCAGCCCGTTGCACTTAGTCATCCGTGCGAGAGGAGACCTGTGAGACCGTAGCCCTTTTATTCTATTGGCAAGATTTACAGCATCACTTGAAGCAGCTTTAATCAAAAACAAGGAGACAGCCAGAGAAAGACAATTAAAGCGGTAAATTCGCTTTTGCCACTTGCACTATGAGGCTTTCAGTCAACTTTACCTGAAGCATATGTAGCGTAGTCGGGGATTGTATAAATTCCGGAATATTGATATTACCAGGTAGACATTGTTAACATATATTGAAAAAAAGAACGTGATTTGTGATAGCCGTCCGTTCTCGAGAAGTTTAACGGTACAAATGTTCTGTATGCTTCAACCATCCTCCAATTCATGTTTCTGAATGTCACTCGCAGACCTGCTGCAAAACTTTACTTGAGAATGGAAAGTGAGATAAAGTATGCCAAATGCTAGCACCTGCTTCACGGCAAGGTGAACAAAATAGAGAAAGGCAATCGCCCGGATGCATCGTCATTTTGGATACGTCTTGGCAGGCAGTAGCTACAATTGCCTGCTACAGAGCTTCGTTTCATATCGAAATGAGCTGCTGAGAGAAAGCCTCGAGAGTATCAGCTTTTGTTGCCCACACGGCAACATCGAGCCGCCAACAAGAGTTGATCGCCGAGGTATATCGATGACGTGGGCCACCCATCTGTAGCTCGCAAGCTACTGGCGGCCCCAAAGATTCTCTACATATATCCACCAACGTGGAAACAACCAGGACTTCGAGCCAAGTTGATGTTTTTTGCCAAGATACAAATTTTCCATTAGCATATAAGGTTGTATTCGTCCCATCAATGCCTCCCCCCATGGATCGTAAAACTACACCAAAAAGCTCTGGTCTCGAAGCAAAGAAGTGGTTTCTCGACTCAAACATCATGTTGCTCCTTCACGTACTCTTCTAGTCAAATTTCGAATCGTACTCCTCCACGTGACTGCAAAACCATATTTATCATCTTCCACGAAATGGTCATGCCAAGCCACTGGTAACAACATACTTCTAACTTTAACAGAGATCAAACAACACTACATCCTTTCCTCTGCAAAAAGGACATAGCGTTTTCAACAGCGTTGTACTATCTTTACACTACGCCAGATTCCCCAGATGGGTATTTTCAACAAAAGTAGCCACGACGCGCACACCAATCAGGCGCATGGGCAGGATGCGAAGATCACCAAAGAAGACCGGGACCATTTCAAGCTTCGCTCGAGCTCGGTTCACGACCCTGTTCTAGAGGCTGTCCAGGAGGCCCAGCCATTTGAACAGGCTGCGGACACGTCGCGGGACGACCCCAACAGACAGTCGTACTATTCTGGAGAACACGCTGACAATCATCCTAAGGACGTTTTCGGCCAGCCCATTAATCAACCGGATATCTCGAATCCAACGCGGTCCAGAGACGAAAGGCCGCTCGACACCATCCGCGGCTTCGAGTACTCAATTTCTGGTGATCCATCCTGGGGTCAAAGACTTGAAACTCAGCAATACGGCTTCCGTGTAAGGCCTGATTTCCCACAGTTTGGCAATGTTGACCCACATGCCATGTCGTCTTCGACGCAACAGCCCTACATGCACGACCAGGCAGTCTATTCGGCGCCGGCGCCAGACTCATTGCCTGAGGGCGGCAAAAAGAAGAAGAAGCGGGGGTTCTTTGGTCGCAAGAAGAATGAATAAGCCCACTTCCGCCATTGAAAAATGACTTTTTTTTACTTATCTAGTATAGTTCCCAAGATACCCAAATTATATACCCTACTTTGGACGCAGCTTATGTCGAAATCTTTAGCCGTGGTAAGTTGTTTCTCTTGTGCTCGGTTCTCATCATTTCTCTATACTGTCGTCGATTTTGGCGCCAGTAGTTGATTAACCTTTGAAAAATTTCCATAACTTCAAGAGCTCATCGCATAAAGACTGGAAAACTAAAAGTCTACGGAAGCACTTGATAAAGCAGTTTGTTCACAGGTACTACAATGGACAGGAAGCAGAAAAGGAGGTCGAATAAGCCGCTTGGAAACTCTATTCAATTGGCTCATGTTCTGGGATCGGGATCCAATAAGATCAAGAAGAAGATCAGAGACATTGAACGTCTTTTGCAGAAGAAGAAGGACACGCTTCCAGACACAGTACTGATTGATAAAGAAAGAGCTTTGGAAGCGTTGAAACTGGAGCTCAAAAATGCAGAACTGCGAGTCACAGCGCAGAATAATGCAAAGAAATATCATATGGTGCGGTTTTTCGAACGCAAGAAAGCATTAAGAAAATACAACCAGGCTTTGAAGTCCGGCGACAAAAGTGAAACACAGGAGCGTGCGGTTGATTTGTGCTACGTGGTCAACTTCCCCAAGACAGAAAAGTACATTGCATTGTATCCATCAGAAGAAAACGACCAAGGCTCCGAAAAGAAAAAATCCAAGCATGGCATTGAAAAAACAGACGCTGATAGAGCAAGCTACCGCGAGTTGGTTGCGGCTCAAATGGAATCCGGTGACCTGCCAGTGTCTTTGTCGAAAATTCTCAAGGGTGGCAAGCTCGAAAGAGATGATAACGGCATCCAGTTGAAGGAAGCTGGTGAAGCCGATTCTGCTGGCGACAAAGAAGACGAAGAAGAAGACGACTTCTTTGAGTAAAAAGTCTTTGAGTCAGGCAGATGTGTATATTATAGAAAAAACTCCTCATGCATGAAGAATATACATATGTATATATATATATATATATATATATACTTATGCCCAATATTACAAGACCGGAGGCACTTTCACTGTTTCAATGTATGCTCTAGTTCGTACTTGAGGTCAAGAGCATCGTTGATTATGGTGAACTTCAATTTTTGACCGTGCAGCTCTTCGGCAACTACAAAATCGCAGCTAATCATAACACCACTATCCTTTTTTCTTGGCTGGCACCTTTTAACCATCAACAACTCTTGACCTTGAGAACCAATAACAAACCATAACTCTTTTTGCATCTTGGGAAATTTCTCGCAATAAACCTCGAAGTTCTTATTATACTTGGACCCTCCATGTTTTGCGGTAATAAGTAGGCTATTTGGACTGGCTTGCGGCTCTACCTTAATGTCTGTTAATACTGGTAGCCTCAAGCTTTCGTTGATGAAGTTCTTAACAAAGTTGTGGGGAATCTTCAAGCTCCTGGCCAGTTGTTCGAGCCTTTTGTGTCCGAGCCTGCCAAGGTGGTCGAGACCCATTGATTCAGAAGTCTCAACTGGATAGCCTCCTAAATTAAACTCAGTATTATGAAGTCTCTTCAAGCCAACGCCGGGGAGTAGGCTGATTGGGTCATCTTCATACCAACACCCTTGCTTCACACACTGCATCACCTTAATAATGGTCAGTAATGTTGAAAAGTAGCCCAGCTCACCGGCTACGTCCGCGTACGCTTGCAAGATACGCAGTGTTTGATCCAGGACAGAGATGGTGTCCTGATGATAATCAGCTATGGGCAGATCAACACGGCTAAAATAAGCTTGCAGCAACAAAAATGCTTTCAGGTGTGGGTCCCACATGGGAAGCTCTTGCTCTCCTGTAAATGTGCTCTCAATTGAATAGCGAGACTGTGCGGACATCTCAACATTCATGATAATCTCTCCATTTCTTACCGGAAGCTCGTTAAATTCAACTGCAAGTGAAAGCCACTTCAGTACATCCTGAAATGTTGCATTATCACAAATTTGTTTTAGTAGCTGACGAATAGTCTTGTGTGAAATATAGTAATAAGACGAGATGCTCAAGAAGGGCAAAGCCTCGATTTCCCCTCCCTTCAATGTCACACAGCTCGATTCTTCCAAGTTTTCGAGAGTTTTATCAATTAGGTCACTGAGGTAACTGTTTATTCCGGCTGCAGAGCTGTCTTCCATTATACCATAATAGGTTGGATTATGATGCGCCCTTCTGAAGAAAAATGTCCAGCTCAAAAAGTCCATTGCTTCCTGTTTGTTGGTTATAGACCCAGATGCAATTTCGGCACCCAAGTGATCATCCAAAACTTTATGCAAGGACGATTCAACTGGGAATCCAATGTTAAGGAAATGCTTGTAAAACATTTTCTTTGCTTGTTTTGTGTAGACAATAGCGGTACCCGATGTGTCATAGGCTGGTCTACCAGCTCTTCCCATCATTTGCAAGATATCGGTCAAATCCATGTCGCGGTAACCTTCTATTTTAGCGTCAAAAAATTGAGTGCCCTTTATAATAACCAAATGGGCAGGTAAATTGACACCCCAAGCTAAAGTGGAGGTTGCCACCAACACTTGTATTTTATTCTTTTGGAAAAGTTCATGGGAAATGAAGCGGTCTTTTTCAACTAACCCTGCGTGATGCAAACCAATTCCAAATTGCAAAGCTAATTTCAATGTCTCATCAGAAACCTGCGATAAATAATACTGTAACTCACCTTCGTCGTCGATTTTCAAAAATCTCCTAGGATTGCTCTCCATACCACAAAGATGGATTAGATCTAATGCTGTCAAACGAGTCTGCCTCCGAGACGCAACAAAAATTAGAACAGGCTTGTCTGGAGAGTGCTGCTTGATTGCCATGAAAGCTGGCTTGTTCATGGTCTTCATTAGCGGACAAAAGGCTAAATTGTCAGGAAAGCCATCAATAAACATCTTTAATGGAACGGGTCGAACACTAGAGGAGAAGTTGTACAGACCATTATCCTTGACCCCTAGCCATCCTCCCATGTCGTAGGCATTTGAGACAGCTGTCGACATACCGAGAAGCCTAACAGGCTTCTTTGTCTGTGAAGACACGTAATTCATACGACTCACAATCATCTCCAAGATAGGACCACGATCGCTAGCTAACAAATGAATTTCATCCATAATGATGAGGGAAACCTCTTGCACAAACTTACGGGTTTGCCAATTACGAGATATACCATCAAACTTTTCTGGCGTTGTTATGATTATTGTTGCATCTCTTACATCTCTTGGATCTGGAAGCGAGTCACCTGTCAACTCTATAACCTTGTCGCCAGTGATGGGTGTTACTCTCTTTCTCCAATCCGTTACTCTTTCTCTTACCAATGCCTTCATAGGGGCAATGTAAACAACCTTAGTGCCCGGAAAAGTTTTGAAAGCATGCCACATTGCGAGCTCAGCTACAACAGTTTTACCGGATCCCGTTGGTGATCCAACAAAGACACTCTCATTAGAATTGTAGAGAGTATGAAAAGTCATTGTTTGCATTGGGTTAAAGTATTTGAACGGGTAGATTTCCTCCAACAATTCATTATTTAAGGCACTTGTTGGCAATGGTCTCAATCTTTGCAATTTAGTTTGTAATGTTTCGTTGTGCGGTCTGATCAAATGCTGAAACGATATTATTTGAGAAGATTCGCTGCCGATCCAAACGTCCGAGACAACTTTCGCAACGACTTGTGGAGGTAAAGGATCAGAGAGAGGAATCATGAAGTCCATTTCATGAGGGTTTTTCATTTGCCGTTTGCTGATAATCAACTTTTCAACGTGCAGAATTTGAGATTTATCCGACTCTTCTACAAAGAGCCAGAAAAACTGCGCATTTCCGTGTACTTTGACGTCCCAAAAAAACGATGGGGTTAGCGTTACGTGGATTCTCATCACATTGGCCGTTATCGGAAATATTTCGGCATTCACGTCAAGAAGTGGGAAGCGATCTAAAGCAGAGTGCAATTTGTGACCCGCCCTCTTGTTGTGTACCAACTCTCCCAATTCTTCAGCGTCTAAACCAAAAAGACTGTCCATAGATGGTCGTTTTTCTCTAAGTCTTCTTATCACCGGTTCGGGTAATTCGAACTGACACAGGGGATGATCAAACGCCCACATTCGCTTTTCAATAGACTTGCACAGGTCAAGCATGACTTTCGAGAAATTACCCCATCTTCTATTGACGCCTACAAGAAATAGCGCCCGACAGATTCGAATCGAGTTCTGAGCAACATAATTCGAGTCCGATGAAAGAGCGGAATCAAAAATACGAGCCCTAGAAATGTACGATTGTAACAGAATATTAGTTTTTCCTTGAGATGACTCAATGTCTCCACCAATTTGGCATTGCGCCGCATTATTCATCAATTGAGATAGCTCGGTTGACTCCTCTTCCCTAAATTTCATATTATCGAACTCACTACTCATGCTTATCATGGCTAAAACATCCGCTTCGGTTGCGCCAGGATTGCATAACGAATTGAATATCTCAACAGATTCGTTTAGCAGATAAAAATCCGATGAAATACGACCCAAGTCTTTCGAAATGAAATGCTGTGAGACTTCATCAAACACAATCATTTGTAATATGTGTAGCCTTCTAGCAGCTGTAACAATCATTTTTCTTCTCCTTTCGTATAGTTGAGGGTCGTCTTTAAGTTCCTCCCAATTGATTCCGTAACTGAATGGATTCTTTTTCATCCTTACGAATAGGTAAGTGTACCCGAGCCACTGAATTCCTTCTTCAACATTTGTAACACTACCGAGGGAGATTTCAGCATTCAGATTATCTACTATTTTGGATCCTAGCTTAGATTCGATAGGATGCTGTTGGGTAATTAGGGAGACGTAATCATCAAGCGAATCACTCGTGGTGCAAAGAATACCTGTTCCGTTTGACGAGCCAAAACCTGGTCTGCCTGCCCGCCCGAAAATTTGAATGACGTCTGATATTCCGAGATCAGCAAACCCACCTTTCTTCGAATCATAGACTTGAGTGCCTTTAATGATGACACAGTCGGCAGGTAAATTAACACCCCAGGCTAAGGTAGCAGTGCAGATTAGAACGTTGATGGCGCCATCTTTGAACATTTTTTCTGAAAGATTGCGGTCTGACCTTGACAGACCCGCATGATGAACACCAAACCCAGATTGAAAAAGCTCTTTAATATCCTTGTCCTTGTTATTGGTCATCTCTCTAGAGTACGAATCTCTTATCGAGGAGTTTTCGGTGAAAAGATCAATCTCATGGTGGGACTGAGCCATAGATATGAACGTCCTAGCGCTCTTTACAGTTTCCTTTCTGGAATGAACGAAAATCATCACTTGATTTCCCCGCTGTATCATATCAACCATTTTTTCATATGCTGCATTGTCGATGTTTTCGCGGGCTTGTTTGCTCCCGGCCTTACCACGAACACCAAGCAACTGTTGTTCTAGAGGTTTAGGTCGAAATGACTGATCAAAATAAAACATACCAACGTGCCTATTGACTCCTAAAAAGTCAGCAACATCAATAAAATTAGGTAAAGTAGCAGATAAACCAAGAATTCTGATCATTGATTGTGACCGTTCAACTTGGCGCAAAGTACGAGCAACGAGCGTTTCCACTACAGAACCTCTTTCTTCGTGTAGTAAATGAACTTCATCGATGATCAAGAGCTTGATCTTAGACACCAAATCGTTATCGCCGTTAGCTTTTCTTGTGACAACGTCCCATTTTTCGGGTGTTGTGACAATGACCTGCGTTTCCAGTATCTCGGCCTTCGTCAGCTGCATATCACCAGTAAGTTCACGGACTTTAATATCAAAGACGGCGAGCTTCTTGCTAAATTTGTCGACAATTTCTGCCGCCAGAGCCTTTAACGGAGCTACGTACACAACTTTGAATGAATCGTACTCAATGTCGATGTTTCCTTGCTCGTCAACTTCTGCAAATTGTCTTATTGTGTTTAGGATTGTCATCAAAGCTACATCGGTCTTACCAGCACCCGTTGGCGCGCATATAAGCATGTTTTCGTTTGTTTCATATGCGACGGGATATACCAAGCTTTGAACCGCATTTAATGACTCATAAGAAAACACAGAAGTACAGAAGTTATCTAAGTCTTTGACCCTTATGTTCTTGAATCTGAGAGACTTTTGAAAACCTTTGTCAGCAGCCGGAATAATAATTTCCTCTCGTGAAGCGTAGGACTGTCTCGTGGTTCCAACAGGTAAGGCAAACTTTTGATTCGTGAAAGAAAGTGTACAACTTGATCCAGCTTCGGATTTTCGAAACACATGGGGATACTGTTCCTGTCTTTGTAGTGGGTTTAGTTCGAGATTCCTTATATCTTGAGCGGTCTTTAAAACCTGTTCACGGATTTCTTTCTCGGATAAAAACGTTTCTGAGTCGGCTGAGCCCCCAATGCAATTCATTAGATCTTCGCTTGTGGTTGATAGCAAGTAATTGCGATGCTCTATCAAAAAAGTAATCAGCTCAATATTTTCGTCTCCAAGGAAATCAAAAAGCTCCATTTGCAATGAATCTAAATCTTTATTTTCTAGCAAAACCAACAAAGATTCCAGTAAAGTCTGTGTATCCATACTAAGTGGTTCTTTTTCCAAAAGCGCTTGCAAATCTTTCAAGACGCCTGATGGTTTATTATCAGATGTCACTTCTCTAATCGCCTTCAAAACATTCTCTCGCGAAAGCTCTCCGAACCTATCGAATATATCATCCCATTCATTTCTATCTTGAGAGAGTGTTGTTAGCTGAACAACTGACTTGTCTTTGGGCTGATCGATTTCATTATCAATTTCCGGAGCGACAGCCACATTGCTACCAAATGTGAAATTTTGAGCAGCAGATACCATGGTATTCATTGCCTGCATATAAGAGCCAACAGAGTCTATGGAAAATTGGGTTGACATTGGTTTGGGTTTATTCTTTACTCTCCATATATGTAATGCTCACTGTCTTTCGATCTTAAATTGTGTCTAATATCAGTGCAGGGCTATTCGTCAATAACGATAAAAGAAGCCCTTCCATTAAGGAATGTTATCTATTCTCATCTCAACAGCTTTTAACCACTCGATTACCTCTTTTTTATTCCTAGCACTTCTTCCCTCTGCATTATTCAGTTTTTGATCCATTTGTTCAAGCATTTGTTTCCACTGGGTGGCCTGATCAGAGATCCAATTTATGGAAGTGTCGAGGGTTTTGACAGTCCCAATTGATTCCCCAACCTCTAGCTGCAAATTATTTAGCGACTGTAAACGCGCCATTAAGTGCGGTAGTGCTTTTTTGTATTTCTTAAGTACATCGTAGGAATCGTAAAGGGCCTTAACTTTGAATTCAGGGCTTAACAATTTGTCTCGAATCTGCCTCTGAGTCTCTAAATCTTTTTCAGCTTTCCTGGCCACTAATGTCTCTTCATATTCGCTACTTATAGAAGAAAGTTTGGATTGAAATTTTTGTAAGTCATTCTTATTGCCCCGTAGAAGCTTAATCTCCCTGAATATCTCGTTGATCGATGTTGTAAGTGTTTTCGTGCCATTATATTCAAATACGCCTAACGTTCTCTCCAGCTTGGCCACCTGTGATTCAAGCCGCAAGATCTGCTGAGAGCCCTCATAATCTAGCGAAAGGTCTGGGAGTTTTGCACAGTTTATAGCATCTAAAGGAGACTTGTCATCACAACCTTTCTGAAGCCTCATCTTAATTTGCTGGGTCTCACGGTTAAATTTCTGATCTAATTCATCTAGAAGTTTGTCAACACCGGCCATTTCGGTATCCTGGAGACTAGAATCATGATTCAGAAGCCCGATTTCTTGTAGCTCTCGTCGTATGCGCGCCAACTTAACCGGCACGCTTTCGCAACCGCTGGTCGTCTTATTGCTAACTTTGTTCAAATTATCCGACCTACCTGAAAAATCAGCTTTAGCGTTTTCTATAACCTGATTTTCAAAGACTTCTCTCGATTCTTGGTATCCTGAAGGCTTTGCATCCACATCGTCATTGAGTAGCATCTCTGACTCGCTGTCATCGCTAGTAATTTCCTGATCGCTTGACTCAAAAATCTCCTGCTCACAGTTTTTGGTTGGAATCACCGCCTCTTTCCAGAGTATGTCATCATCTAGTTCGATTACGCTACCACTCATATTTGGATTCCTGTTTGATGTCATCTTGCAATACTAGTCCTTTTTTTAGTATAATGTCCAAATCAAATCAACTGAACTAATTAATTTTATGAAAGTTGGAATATTCCGCTTCAAAGCATTCGATATAACAGTCCTTAGGCCTACCATCGTTCAAAAAACCTTATGCTAGCCTTCTAAAATGTCTTCAAAAACTGCCATTGGTCGATTGAAAAGGATTCCAGCAGTGCAGAAGCAGTTCAATGTGTTCACCAGTATTAATTCAGATGCGGAAGAAAGCTTGAAAAATAACAGCGAGAAAGCGGTAAAACCTCTAGGTAATTTGCTTTGCGGGATTAAGGATAACATCGTTACGCGGAGATTGCCCACTTCCTGTGGATCGAAACTTTTAGAGAATTATATTTCACCCTTTGATTCCACGGTTGTGCAGCTTCTCGAGTATGCAGGAGCTGTAAATGTGGGAAAAACAAACCTGGATGAATTCGGAATGGGTTCTGGTGGAACTAATTCATGCTTTGGTGCTACTACGAACCCTCTCTTTCCTGATGAAAGCATCGTGGTCGGTGGCTCTTCATCTGGGTCTGCAGCAGCGGTTGCTGCTGACGTCGTGGACTTTTCCATAGGAACTGACACTGGTGGCTCTGTAAGACTTCCGGCAGCATATGCATCTGTCCTGGGTTTTAAACCATCTTATGGTAGAATTTCTAGACATGGCGTGGTCGCGTACGCACAAAGTCTTGACACAGTTGGAATCATGGCTAAAAGCGTTAATACGTTAGAGAAAGTCTTTAAAGTTCTTGATATGCCCGATGAAAAAGATCCCACATGTCTTAACAAGGCCTTACGCTCTAAGTTGTCGGCCATCACAAAAGCAAAGTCCAAGCTCAGGATAGGCATACCGAAAGAATTCACGCCTATGGGAGTTTCTCAGGACTTACGGGCTGAATACCTAGCTGTCATTCAAAGGCTTGAAGCAAGGGGTCATGAAATTTATCCAGTATCGATTCCTAACATCAAAAACGCTTTGCCTGTCTATTATACATTAGCTCCTGCAGAGGCTGTTTCAAACCTTTCCAGATATGATGGTCTAAGATATGGAAACAGAGACAGGGAAAAGGATTCCAGTGACAACACTTTGTTTGCGCCTTCAAGGGCCGCCTTTGGGCAAGAAGTAAAGAACAGAATTGTTCTTGGAAACTATAATCTATCCTCAGAGTCATTCAACAATCACTACATCAAAGCTCAAAAACTTCGTGTCGAACTCATTAATGAATTTGATGACATATTTGCGCTGCCGAACATTTTGACTGGATCGCAAGGCATTGAGAATGGCATTGACATACTATTGTCATTATCTGCCATTAGTACACCCATTACCACCTCCGAGTACGATTCAGAGAATACAGATAACCCTATTACATCATATATTAATGACATTTTCACGACACCTGCATCATTGGCCGGCCTACCAGCAATTTCAGTACCAGGAGGCAATTTAAAGGCAGTAGGTGTTCAGATAATGGGTCAATTCGGAGATGATCTTACAGTATTAAACGCGGCAAGAGAAATTCTGTAGGTTTCGACTAAATATATAATCATGCATTTCTAATTACCTCAGCAAGCTTCTCCAGTGCATGGCTTTTATCGAGTGATAGCCTTTCTGCCCATATGATACTTACAATGGACGCATAATGCTCCTCTAGTTGTTCCACGGTAAACCCTTTAGTTGTCTGCTCGAGCTCTCTGAGAAGAACTTGAAGCTTATCTTCGTCAAGTATAACATTTGGGCTGGGTAGCTTTCGCTGCTTTGCCGGTTTTGTTCGTTGATTGGGTACTGATATTGTTTCTGTGTGAGTTTGTTCAGAACTCTCGTTCACATCAACTCTTTCATCGGCTACGTCATTATTCTCCTTGCTATCAGCACCGCCCTGCTTCTCTTTCTCGTTTGGCTCAATACTGCTTGTCTCGTTAGATACAGAATTTGTACCGTTTCCAGTATTGGCTTTGAAACTAGGGTCGCTAGCAAGTTCTTCACAAGATCCAGAATCGATGCGAGATTGGCATTGAAGCTGACTGCCCGAACCAACACCGGCGTTGGCTATTGTCTCAGTTGTAAAGCTAACCTGGTTACTTTCTTCCGGTGAGGTTGTTAAGTCTTCCTTCCGCAGTTCGGCATCACTTAGTTGTGATATGACTTCTTCTTTATCTTCAGAAGAATTTAATTCAGCCTCTTTCTTGGAATATAACTTTTGGCGAGTGAGCTCCCGTTGCCTAGCTGCTTTGCAGTCCTGAACAAACCCAGGCACCGATATTTCCTCTATACCCATCTGAGCATTCACAAACATTTCAGATGCCTTTATGATGCGTTCGCGGTCACGACTGGTATGGGCGTCACGATAAATAAGTTCGATATCTTTTAGAAATTGTCGAGGTTCCGAATAAAATCCATTCCACAGTCTCTCTTCCACAATGTCGAGGTCCATGTTGAAGAACCTTCTCCCTGTAAGACATTCAAGTATCATGTTATCCTCTTTGATATAAGCCGGTTGATAATCAGGGTTGTCGTGCAGGGCAGTGTTTTGTTCAAACAAATGAACAAGTGCAGCGTCGTCGATTGGTGGCTTTCTAAACCTCTTATAACGATTTTTGAAAAGATCCATGAGGCCGGAAAGCTTGATTTTCAGAGTGTTTTTAAGCTTCATGTCATGACTTTGAAGAAGCTTGAGGGATTTAAGTAGCTTAGCTTCATCCGTTAAGGGCTGACCATTTTCGTCAATATCATCCACAGATGTCGTGCTCGTGGCCGCAGGAAGAATAGGAAGCGGCTCTCTCCTCTTTTTACCTGAGTCAAAACTTGAAGGTTTCATCTTCAAAAGCTCCGTTATTGAGTTGAAAAACTTGCTTCTTTGAGACGAAGAGGGCTTGCGAATTTTGCAGATAGCTCTACCAAGGTCCAATGGTGCTAAAATCCCTTCTGCGCAGTCCCGTTCCTTCAAATCATTGGCAACAGCAAGTAGTAAAACCTTCTCAGTATTCTTAAGAGAGCTTAATAAACTTGCTAGAGTCAAAATGGCATTTTCAGGTATTGTTTGAAGCCAAATTTCGATGTTTGGAACATATAGAACAGAAGGTTGACGTTTTCTAGCCTCTGAAAAATTTTGAACGATCGCTGCCTCAACGCTCCTAGAGCTGTCGCTTACCAAATTACCCACATCCAGCATTTGTACGTTGAAATCTTCGAGATGATGAAGAACTGCCGCTCCTATGTACTGCTGGCCATTCCCTCTGGCGCCAGTGATCATAAGGCGCGGTTTACAAGTTCGTGCCTTCGTTACGTTTCTCAGAAACTCTGCTTTCAAAAATCCGTCTTCTTCTTCACTCGAGTCGTCATCTTCGTATTCCAGGTAGTGCTTTATTGTAGATTTTCCCGTGCGCTGCTTTGTAGAGTCTAAAGGCATTACTTCCAATAATCTGCCTTTGATTTCGTCTAATTGTTCGTCCAGTAACATCTTGGTTGTTTCGGGTAGTGGCTGTGCTGAATTCCCAACCGCCCTGGCCGAAGAGGGCACAATTTTCTCCAGAGCTGCCATGAAGTCCCTCGCCTTGACGTTAACTGTTGAAGGATCAATGCTTAATTTAGTGTCCGATTGATATATTTGCGGTAATTTCCGTTGGATGCTGACCAAGGCTGCTTCAGTACACAGTGCCCGCAAGTCAGCACCCCCGTAGCCTTTTGTTAAAGATGCCATTTTGTCAATAAAACGTTTAGGTAACGGAGGATTCCACTTTTTTGTTTGAATTTCGAGAATCTTAGAACGGGCTTCTAAGTCTGGTAGGGGAAAGAAGAACTCTCTATCAAACCGACCAGGTCTTCTCAGAGCAGGGTCAACTGCATCTGGCCTATTTGTAGCTCCTATTACAATGACCTGACCTCTATTATCCATGCCGTCCATTAACGCTAACAACGTCGAAACAATACTTGCATGAATTTGCTCTTGCTTGGAACTTCTTACAGGTGCCAATCCATCAATTTCGTCAAAAAATATGATAGAGGGCTGATGCTTCTTTGCCTCGTCGAACAACAATCTTAATTGTCTTTCGGCCTCCCCTACCCACTTCGATAAGATATCCGCGCCCTTTCTCATGAAGAATGTAATCTTTTGTTGCTCTGTAGAGCAGCTTGCCGCCAAGGCCCTTGCCATCAGTGTTTTACCAGTACCAGGTGGACCGTGGAATAATACACCTCTTGGGGGAGTTATGCCAAATTTTTGGTATAACTCTGGATATAACAATGGTAAGGCTACCATTTCTTTCAACTGGTCAATGTAATTATCAAGTCCGCCAACATCCTCAAACTTTATATTCATGTCAACCCCTAACGGATCGAGATCCGCTATTTCTGATTTCTTTTTTTTGGAATTGACTTTCTTCTCCTTAGTTGATGTCGCTCCCAAAGGAAGAATCTCATCTTCAGAAGAGTCTGAGTCCAGCAATAGCTTACTACCGTTTTCGTTGCCATTTGACGTTTCGTATAAATTGGTGTTTGTGCCAAAAATGGCTGTCACATCGTTTCCTCCAAATGGTCCGCCAGTGGGGAACAGTCTTCTCAAAGGCCCAAAACTCTGGCCTGTTGGTAACCTTCGTCGACCACGGGGAGAGGGATATGCTAGAGCGCTTTTGTCATTAGTGATTCTTGTGTACTCGTCTATTGAGTTGTCGGGCAGCGGTGGAGGAAGTGTGTAATTTACAGGTTTTGTTCTTTCTCGAAGAGATCGCTTTTCCCGAATCGGACTGTCGTCTCTCAATTCTCGGAGCTCATCTGCCAAAGATATTCTTTCAGACCTAGACTCCCCATCCTCGGCCATATATGCAGACCTTCCTCTCCGTCTCAGCTTTCTTGGTGGTGAAATTTCGTTTCTTCGACCTCTGCGAGCCTGGATAGTGGAGCTTCTAAAATTTCGGCCCGAGCGCAATTCGTCATCATCATCAGTGTCAACATGCTGATCCTGAGGATATGATGGCCGCAAGGGGTCGCTATTTTTAATGGGGTTGTTTGCTGGATCAGCACCATCATCATCATCGTCTTCCTCGTCGCTGACAATAAAATTCTGGTCAGCTCTACGACGGCTTCTCTTTATGGACTCTTCCGATAAATACTCATCAGCAGAGCCGCCAGCTGCATCCTCGTCCTCTGGCTCTTCAAGGTCGTCCTCGTGGAAGCTTTCATCCTCGTCCGTGTAAGTGTATGCCTTGGGCTTATCCGCTGGGACATCTGAGGCAGTGACATGATTGTGTTCTGCTAGCTCGTCTACTACTGGAAAATCTTGATCTCCTTCCGGGAGATCTGTTCTCTTCCTATTGCGAGCCGTCTTTCTGACAACGCCATCTTCTTCATCATCATCGTCATCTTCCATAGAATTGTAGTTGTTTTCATCCTCTGCATAGTTTACTTTTCTCAGACTGCGTGTCGTTGTATGAATGATACCATTCTCGTCTTTGAACTCAGTCTCTGCTTGATCTTGCTCTTGTTCAGCAGGCCTGAGGTGCTTTGATCTATGAGGACGAGTCATATTATTCTCCGAAGTAGAAAGTTTTCTTATTCCGTACCCAAAAAAGGGTTTTAGAGTACCAAAAGTATGTTAATGATTCAATTATAGAATTGAAGCTCTGAGACAGACAGAACAAGTGTCAAGCTTGACACCGAGGTAGCTTTTACCGTATTTAGTTCAATACCCGGAATCTCTACTTTCAAAATAAGAGGAAGTGCCGAAAGTACTTATTATTTCGAATGCTTTGATACGAATACATACACAGCGGAAAGTTACTGTACACACCTTAGCCTACCCTTGCGTCGCAGAGCTCGTTAGTCTATTAGAGGTCTTGAGCAACCATTGATGAGATTTTCACACTGGAAGCACACGCACTCCTGCTATTTTGTCAACCCATGGAGCAATTGCGGGATGTGAGAGCGCAGTTCCAATGATGGGCAGAGACCTCAAAAACTGCACTATGACTGCGAAGAAGTCGCCAAATAGTCCCACAATTCCCAAACACTCAACCAAAAAGCCAACAAAAGTCCATTTCATCAATATCATGAGAATTCCTAAAACAAAAAAGATTGACCCACGTCTCTTGTTAGGTCTGGAGAAAAAGGTGTATGTCTTCTGAGGCCCTATAATCAGTAGTAGACCTATCAGAAACAGGATGTTGCCCAACGCCAGTAGCGCGCGGTCAAAAAATGTGATAATTCCGAACACGAAGAATAAAAATCCTCCAAACGTGAAGGCCACGCCAAATTCTAAAGCAGTAGTGTTAGTATGTATTGTTTAGTAGCAACTCGGTGATTCTATAGTAAGTGCAGACATACTTTGAGACTCAGAAAGCCACATTTGGTGCAGTATTTTGTGTGTACTTTTGCGAGTTTTCGATATTAAAGATTTATATGATCGAAAACCTTGAAATCATTTATATCAAAACAAAGGATGTTAGAGCCAAATTTTGTTAGCAAAGCAAGCTTCGCCACGAAACACAGAATGCTGAATGATTGCACACTACTAAATGTGCTAGAAAAGGAAAAGTAGAAAGTAAAAAAGAGTTAGACATTATGTTAAGTTCGATGTGACCCAAGCAAGACGAATCCAGCTAGCTTGGGCGGTTAAACAACAGCAAGCGTCTTTTGAAAGGCGATGATACGAAAAATCTTGTTGTAGAACCACCGAGATGAATTCGAAGATCAAGACAAGAAGCCCACACGACTTGGAATAGTGAAGAAACTTACAAAATAGGTTTCATGCGATGGTTAACTGTAGCGACATATGGTAATCACAATATTACGCGCTGGACATTCTCAAAAACTACTGAGGTAGCCATGCGGGTGGGGACTAAACTTGGTGAGAGAGGGGGTGGGATTTCGCTATTTTTGCTTCCTGGAGCACAATTTTCAATGTCCTTCAACAGGAGCTACGACCCTGAAAGCGCTGCTAGTTTTCAGGAGCTTGTTTTGTCTTGATTTCAATAATCATGGCGACGCCAACAACGTGTAAGCATCGCTGTGCAGTCTTTATTTCTACGTGCTGAGTTTTTTACTGGCCTTTGAGAAGACCATTTGAATCGAATACTAGAGAAAACTTGCGGTGTAGCAACGTTGAGGCTTCGGAGAGCTGAGTTTTCGTGGCTTATTGTAACTAATCACCAAGCCGTCACAATTTGTTTTCGTCTAAGAATAATCAAAAAATCTTGAATCACACCGTACCCGGAAAATCTCACACAAGAGCATCAATTGCAGCGTCTGAGCCTCACAAATAAGCAATCTTGCCGAATCAAGGGCGAAGGCTATCATTAGGCCGTTAAACTCGCGTATTTTTAGGCTTTTAAACATATCAACGGCAAAACAAGTCCATCACTATGAGCAGACCAGATGATGATTTACCACCGTCGTACGATGAGGCGCTGAGAGAATCAGCACCTCCCATGCCAACTCGTCCACCCACCGCTCCGGCAAGCATACGGCCACCTGTCATGCCACCAAGGCCATCCAGTTCGAGTCCTTCCTCTTATAATGTTAGTCCTCCTTCGAATATAGCAAGCCCAGCGAAGATTCCCTGGACTTATCCGAGCGGCTACTATTGTACCAAATGTGGAAATACAGGCTACAAGATCAAGAACGGGCACTCCTGTAAACAGTGCTGGCGCAAGTTTGCCCAATCCGTTTCGAACAACAGCGTCAGGGTGGTCTTTGATGGCTACCCTCAAGGCTATCCTTCGAACTACAGTCACCTTGGCATGCCACTCATGCCAATGTCTCCAGCTGGCGCTCCACAAGCTCCTGGAGGATTTCGGCCTTTTTCTGGGTCTACGAACTTACCTAGCGGACCCTCATCAGGGCCGCCGCTTATGGTTCAACCTGGCGATCCCAGGATTGGCGGCGTGACGTGCGGCGAATGTCGCGGTAAGGGCAGAGTGCGCTTTCTACTGGACAAAGAGATATGTACCTTATGTCACGGAGTGGGTAGAGTGTTCTAATTCACTTCTCCGAGCTCGTCACTTAGATACTCATCTTTCTCTTCGCTGCACGTGAGAAGGTGTGGAAGCTTTAAAGTTCCGCCGGTCTTTAAACGCTTGAACATCATCATCCATCCGAAAAATTTTTTAGAAATTCACGAGGCCGGCCCTTCAGTATATGAACGTTAAGATCAATCGCTCTGGCTTGAAGCGCAGCCACCGTCAACATTTCAATCGCTAAACTGATCAGTGGTGTTTGAAAAGTAAGATGGAAAACAAGCAAATTTCCAATCTCATCGGGAGACAAGACACTCCCTTGAATACCCGTCCAGCATCACCATACACTTTAAATCCTCCTGTGGACGCCGATGGCCTTTCTTGGCCCACTCTAGGATCTAGAATACGGTCTGAAGAAACGCCAGAAGAAGAGCAGCAAAGAACTGACCGCATTGCAGATGCTATGAAAATTATCCTGGCGGAGCTGGGTGAAGATGTAACTAGAGAAGGTCTTCTGGATACACCTCAGCGGTACGCTAAGGCCATGATGTACTTCACCAAGGGCTACCAACACAATATTGTCAACGACGTGATCAAAAACGCAGTTTTCGAGGAAGACCACGACGAAATGGTCATCGTAAGAGACATAGAGATTTACTCGTTGTGTGAACACCACTTGGTGCCATTCTTTGGTAAAGTTCACATCGGCTATATTCCAAACAAAAAGGTGTTAGGTCTCAGCAAGCTGGCTCGTTTGGCCGAAATGTATGCTCGGAGACTTCAGGTCCAGGAGCGTCTGACAAAACAAATCGCTATGGCTTTGAGTGAAATTTTGAAGCCAAGGGGTGTTGCAGTAGTCATTGAGGCTACACACATGTGCATGGTTTCTAGAGGCATTCAAAAGACTGGATCTTCAACAGTAACTTCATGTATGCTGGGATGTTTTAGAGGAGCTCATAAGACGCGGGAAGAGTTCCTTAATTTGTTAAGCAGAAGAAGCATATAACGCTGTTTCAGGGCCAAGATGCCACCGAAGAATACAGGATACTGGTTATCTCTGTTTGTTCAACCACTTCATGATACCTACGTTATTGTTTTAATTTTCCTTCGTGCATTTCCAATTTCTCTCTATTTCAAAACCTACAAGCAACCGCTTCAGACTACTTCATGTATTCAACTTCATGATATAGTGATACTAGATATCAATTCGAACTTCTATTACAAATACTCTTTACATTTGTTTTATTTATTTCCGAACCGTTTTCTGTATTTTGATGGCCTGGGAATTGTCCAGTTCTTATCTAGCACCTATTGGCGAACTACATTGATCCTAAGGTCAGTCCTCCAAAACATAAATGAAATCTAAAGGTCAAATTGTGCGCGAATGTCTGTTTTGATAGGATTGTTCGGGTGTGCATTTGATGCCTTGAAACTCTCTGAGGTCAACTCTCTTCCCGGTGCTGTACTTCTTCCTGTAAGAGATGTGCTGTTTGAGTCTGTAGCTGACATTAAACGTGTAACGTCGTTAGACGACGGATTTCTTGAGACACATGGCGACGTTGTAAAGTTGGATTTGCTCTCTGGCGTTAGCGAAAAACAGCCATTCATCAAAGACTGTGTAGGAGGGGCGGGCTCTAACTTGAACGTAGAGTTTTCCTTATTTTGACTTGCTTTGCTCACAGAGCCAGCTCTGGGGAGCGTCAAAGACGCCATTGAAAGAGTCTTTTTCAAAGTTTCTCTGATCTTATTCAGATCGTAGTCTCTAGATCCACTTCTCATCATCTCCGGTATCGAATCATTGCGTCCAAGATGCGCAATGTTAGAAACGCTTGAAGATCTGGACGGAGTTCCGAGATTGTGAATAGATGAAGACGAAGTACTTTTGCGCAATGCAATCTTGTCACCGAAAGGCTCACTATCGTCATCATCGTGGAAAAACTCTTGAACAAACGGATGTTTTCTCAAATTATGAGCCGAAGGTCGCTCTGATGCACTGACGTTGAAACATAAGTGGATGAAGTTCCAAAAGTGTGCGTTATGTGGCTGCTCGTCATCTCTGAGTGAGTCTTCCACGTAAAAGTCACCTTCCGTTATGCATTTCCTTGTTTCGTCGTCCGTGTCGCAATCGAATGGCATGTACCCTGTCATCATGAAGTAGGTCAGTACGCCCAATGCCCAAATATCAATAAGCTCTCCATAAGCCGGAATTTTTCTGGATTCAGACGGAGCCATTCTGGCTATGTTATTGCATTTCACAACCTCGGGAGCCAAATACGAGATAGTCCCAACGCATTCTTTCAATTCTTCGTCGCCGCTGTCAAGTTTGGTAGCCAGACCAAAATCCGCAAGCACGACGTCGTGGGAAGTGTGATCGTAGTGCGAGCCCCGCCGAGCAAACTCGTCCAACTCGCTGATCCGGAGCCTGAAGATAATATTTTCTGCTTTGACGTCTCTGTGAACCACACCGTTTGAGTGCAAAAAGTGAATGGCGCTCAAAAGACATGCGGCGTATGGCTTTACTTGTTTGGAGAGATCCAGAGACCCAGCCTCGATGATCTTATCGTAAAGATCGCCGTGGTCACACAACTGAGTAACGAGAACTATATGCTGCGGTGTCTCAAAATAGTCGAACAACTGCAAAACGTGGTGATGACCCTCGAAAGTGTCCTTGCACTGCGTGCCTGAGTGCTCTAAGTCTCTAATCCTCCCACTCACCTCTTTCAAAAGTTTTACCTCACGCTGGATAAGCCACAACTTGCCCTGGACGGTTTTCTTGCTAATGAGCTTCATGGCGTACCTGTCGCGGGTGTATATGTTCATACACTCCTTGACAACGCTGAAACAGCCATCTCCCAGCTGTGCATTCTTCGTGACATACTTGCATCGCGTTGCATCCTCGGATTTGGCGTTTCCGCGCCATTGTGGCCACACAACCTCTGATGCCATTGTCCAAATGGTTTTAATCAAATCTGTTATTACTCTTCAACACAAGTTGCAAAATAGCTGGAGGAGCAATTCTTATAGTTCTGCTCTCACCTTAGGATTCTAATCAAGACAAAGGAGAAGTCGTGTCTCTAGTAGAGTTCGTTTTATCCCGAATTACCCTAAAAGTTGTCACCAGATGTCTTTTTAAATCTGGGGTGATGAAATAGTTTGTTTATAGAATTCGAAAATGAGAGCAAGATATCGAAGTAAAGACAAGAGATGTGAAGATAATTATTAGTCTAAGCTATTGCACGTCTTATTTAAGTTATTTTTACAAATTAATGTTCGTTTTTCTGTTGAAAAGTAACGTTTTTGCGAGGTAAGATTAATCAGGCACTCATGTTAATGTGCTTGATGCCAGTATGGGATAGGTTATTTTGAGTTGTCTGTAGCTCAGGGATAACAACGGCGTATGCCTCTGTTTGAGAATTCTTGGCCAAAGAATCTTTTTCTGCGTGAATCGTGGCAATGAGCCCCTTTGCGGTAATAGGGTACGTAACATCCTGTTTCTCTTTACCGCTGTGTGGGGCTTCTTCTTCGAGCTTCGCAAGACCCTGACTGGTCACTAAGCCGGAGAAACAAGCATCGCCTTCCGAAATTTGGTACAGGTTGCGGAGATAATCGTGGGCCAAGATGTTTTCGATGGGGATGAGGTCGGACCAATTTCTGCGGTTCATGAAGGAACCATGAGCTCTGTGTGAGCCGTCGACGTCAGTTTTAAATAGAGGAACCACGTCCTCGTCAGTTTCGTGGTCGAAATGATGAACTCCAGATCTTTTTTGCAAAAGAGCGGCCATGCCGTTTGGGGGCGGAGTGTTTACCACAGCGCTGGAGATAATATTAAACATCAACCTCAAGTCCTTTTCCGGCTCATTCAAAACTTTTTTCACTTCGTCTTGCTTCGACCCTCCCACATGGTGAGAGTGCAGTTTTGAACGGAAACGGCCTACACAGGCCAAATGCACGTCGCCGGATAGAATTGTGACACGAGTTCCATATTTGGCACCGAAGTCTTGGAGCTTAGCAACAAGATAGTTTCTCTCTTTCTTGTGGTGACGAGCGCACCAATGGTCGTTCAAATCATCTAGCAGCTCTACATCTCCGTTGAACGAATTAACAAGGCCATGTGCAATCACGCCTTTCCTGGCTAGATATTTTAAAGGAGCCAGAAATCTGGAGGAAAAGATCCATTCTAACCAAACCAATCTGGGATACGCAATTGGAACCCCCAGCATGACCATCAAATGGTCAATTGGGCGTTTGGCCACTTCTTTCTCCAAGCGCTTGAAAATTATATCGTAAGTTTTCCAAGACACAATCTGCTTTAGCTCTCTTTCAGTTCTACAATCTAGACCCAACATCGCGTTACTGGGGCCCAATCTAGTGAAAACAGAATGCGATTTTTCGCCAATGTAGTCACCGTCTTGATGACCCAGGAGCCAGGATGGGTCTTCCAGGTATGGCCCCTTTTCTTCAATGGACACATGATGTTGGAACAACATGTAATACTTGTAAGCAGCTTTACCAAGGCCCCTGAACACTTCATTCATTTGGAAAGAATGCGAGTAAGAGCCAAAGCCATCAATGATATCATGGTCATCCCAGATGTTTATTGACGGAATGGTGGCCATAGCAATGGGGAAACATTTTTGAGTAGTCTTGGATTTAGGAGTACTACCTTTCCAATAGCCATATCCGTACCACTCGAGATATTCCTTCAAATAAAACTGATCGAGCTCCGTGCGCAATTCGGACGTCAAATGCGACCGGTATTTGGTCGCTGGGTTTTTTTCCTTCAACCAGTCTTGGAATCCTTTGCAGAAAATGTTTACACCATCGGAATATATTTGGTCTCCGCCGCCAAGCATGACGTGATAGTGGGTCTTGGCATGTTTGTTAAGAATGTCAAACCACATTGAGCCGTGAAACTTGGTGGTATCAACACTAAGAGAAAACCCATTGCATGAATGCGAAATAGTGTTGAAGTTGGTAGTCTGAGAAGGAATGTAAAAGCGGTAGTGTGGTTTGTCCTCTCCATTGATAGTGTATTTTATGAGTTGCTCGTAGTCCTCCATTGGGAATTGAATTGTGTATCTGTAGAATTCAATGCCATCTTCCACGTAAAACATCGTTTTGTTGAAATGTCCATGGTTCATGTTACCACTGGCAAGCTCACCGTTGCTGGGGCCGGCTACAAACGAAACCGAAGGAGCATCAATTTTACGACACACCAAAAGCATGCTACCACGATATAAATTATGTTCGTAGTCTACGCCGATCAACCGCAGTGTAGGTCCACACAATATTCCTGCATCTGGAACAGGGCTTTGCTCATCACAGGTGTAGCATTCGTCGACCTCGCTTTGATATAAAGCTTGCGTATCCCAATTGTCGTAAAAATCCTGCATCTAGCGAACGTATGGAGCACTTTTGAGAACGGAAACGATTGATTGTCAAGCTCTGAGTTTGTGCAATGTGAAAAACCAATTTTTTTGACAGGTTTTCTAATTAGTATTTACTTAATCTTTTCATATTAACACGAAAAAAGGACAGTAGCATGGCTTTTAAGCCAAAATTCGAAGTCAAGCTGTCAAAACGACGTAAATACCACGTTATACTGTGAACGTGCTGGAACCAGAAGCTCAAGGAGGCTTGCTTCTTTAAACTTGATATTCTTTTTTGGTGTTATCGCTGATCTTATCGCTGATGTTGAACCATCATTTGAAGCGATAAGACAATTAGCGTTCTTTTTCTACTTGCAGGGTGTTAGTGTGTCTAGGTAAGATGTGGTTGACTACTCAACTAGGTTCCAGTTCTACTTGCGGGGTGTTAGTGTGTCTAGGTAAGATGAGGTTGACTACTAAACTAGGTTCCAGTTCTACTTGCGGGGTGTTAGTGTGTCTAGGTAAGATGAGGTTGACTACTCAACTAGGTTCCAGCTCCACCCTGACGCTGGTAAAAGCTCCCGGTTTCTCAGCGGGACCAATACAATTGATGACATTGTTTTAGCGGGAAACGTAGCCATTCTGGTATGTTTGCAGCAGCGTTCAGCATTTGTAGCAGAAGACATGTGAGGCTACGTATTCGCAATAAATCCTTCCATTTCAGACAGCATGATATACACCCGTTAAGAGAGGTGCAACATCATCAAATAATCGCTTCTTCCTTCCCCTTGGTGAACTTTCTAATGGCTCATACCACTTACATGGCACCACAGGAATTTGGTGGTGATAGAACATTCGGAGCGTTTATGCTGACAGAACGCATTTGGAGAAGAGAAAAGATGTTCGAACGATGTGGGTACCGCTCAATAAGGTGACCGACGACAGTGGTATTGCTTTCGCTGGTTATTGACGTTGGCGTTGAGGTTCCTGCCATTGCTTTTATTGTTAAAAACGACGCTCTTCCTACTTCTGGAAGGCTAAGTTAGACAGGCGGAACAGCATGTTATGTGTTCTAGGCCAAGCCAAGATAAACAAAACTCCAGAATCGTACTTAAGCTGGTGTGAAACCTCAAATGAAGCAAGATGGGGCCCTAAACGTTTACTCTATAAAGCCATCGCTCGAGTCACCTCGGTTTCTCGTACGCTTATAACGAGCCGTATCCACCCATCTCATTTCTGCTGGCAGCTAATCTGGATTGTCTGTGTCAGTGGAACAAAATAGTGATATTGACGTGTGAGCCAAGTAAACCCGTCAGTAGTGACTAACAATATAATCACGTGTTTGATTTCATGATTCGTGTATCGTGATGTATGTCGTTTATGGTGATTGGTGCTGCACCACGTGTACCTCCCGTGACTTTCTTTTTCCTTTTTTTATTCGTTTAATCACTGTGTACGCAATTTATCTCGAATTCCTGGAAAACTTTTTTTTTCTAAGTGCTCATCGCATCCTCATCGGTGAAAAAAAAGCTCATCGCCTACGCTTAAGCTACGACGAAAGAAAACAACGAAAAGGTTTCCACAAGACTTCCACACTTTCTCTCTCTCTTCACTGGTAGCTGTAACGATGGTCTCTGATAAAGCCTCGCCTGTAAGCTCCAAGAAGCACAGCAGAGATGACGCTGATGACGAGCAAATCGAACTAGCGATTGAAGCGAACTCCACAGCCACTAACACGGCCTCCACGGATGCTGTTGACTACAAGGAGAATTTCAACGAGCTTAACCTCTCCGAGGCCACAAAGAAGGCTGTCGAAAAGCTCGGGTTCACGAAGATGACACAGGTACAATCCCGCACGATTCCACCACTGCTGGCTGGCCGCGACGTGTTGGGCGCTGCGAAAACCGGCTCAGGCAAGACCTTGGCCTTTTTGCTGCCTGCGATCGAAATGCTGCACTCTCTTAAGTTCAAGCCTAGAAACGGGACTGGTGTCGTTGTTATTACGCCCACGCGTGAACTGGCGCTGCAGATCTTCGGTGTTGCCAAGCAACTGCTCGAGTTTCACTCCCAAACCTTTGGTATTGTCATTGGCGGTGCCAACCGTCGTCAAGAGGCTGACAAGCTCGCCAAGGGTGTTAACTTGCTTGTTGCTACACCAGGAAGACTTCTGGACCATCTTCAAAACACTCAGGGGTTCGTGTTTACCAATCTTCGCGCTTTGATTATTGACGAAGCAGACCGTATTCTTGAGATCGGTTTCGAAGACGAGATGCGTCAAATTGTCAAAATCTTGCCCAACAAGGATCGTCAAACCATGCTTTTCTCGGCGACTCAGACTACGAAGGTCGAGGACCTTGCCCGTATTTCTCTCAGACCCGGCCCGCTATTTATTAACGTCGACTCCGAAAAGGAGACCTCTACTGTGGACGGTCTTGAACAAGGCTACGTGGTATGCGACAGCGATAAGCGTTTCTTGCTATTATTCTCGTTTCTCAAACGTAACCAGAAGAAGAAGGTTATCGTTTTCCTGTCGTCCTGTAACTCTGTCAAATATTATGCTGAGCTACTCAACTATATTGACCTACCCGTTCTAGAACTCCACGGAAAACAAAAGCAGCAAAAGCGTACAAACACTTTCTTCGAGTTCTGCAACGCCGAAAGAGGCACACTCGTGTGTACCGATGTGGCCGCCAGAGGTCTCGATATACCTGCTGTCGACTGGATTATCCAGTTTGATCCTCCCGATGATCCAAGAGACTACATTCACAGAGTAGGCAGAACCGCCAGAGGCTCGAAGGGTAAGGGTAAGTCATTGATGTTTTTAACTCCCAATGAACTTGGATTCCTGCGTTATTTGAAAGCCGCTAAAGTTCCTTTAAATGAGTTTGAGTTTCCAGTCAGCAAGATCGCCAACGTGCAATCCCAACTCGAAAAATTGATTAGATCTAATTACCATCTCCATCAGATTGCCAAAGATGGTTACAGGTCATATTTACAAGCATACGCATCTCACGCTTTGAAAACTGTATATCAAATTGACAAGTTGGATTTGACTAAGGTTGCCAAGTCATACGGTTTCCCAGTTCCTCCAAAGGTCAATATCACCATCGGCGCCTCTGGTAAGACACCGGATCCTAAGAAGCGGAAATTTAGAAACTGAGGGAGATGGATTGCTTCTCAGTCTAGGCCATATGTACAATTAGAATAGATAAAGAATTTTACGCTAGAGAATCGGGCAAGTAGCAGCGTCGAGAACAGACATACAAATGTCAATATCTGCCTGTTTTCTTATTATTAAGCCTTGCGTGGCCTTTACGAAAAGCGCATCGTCTAAGTGATTTTTGAGATGAACAACTAAGGAATGGATCATAAACCTTAGTTTGGAGGGAAAGGCATGGGAACATATTGCGATCCCTAACTGAGAAAAGTTCAATATGAGTGAACAGCCAAGAAAGTAACACGACGACGATTTAAGCGCCCAAAGTTAAAATTTCACAGAGATTCAAGAAACTGATGTGAGGCCAAATGATGCTCCTTCGATCAAATGTAAGACACATTTAGATCCAAATTTTAAGACCTCCCAGTGGTTCAAAAGTAAATTGAACTTACCTCACGACCACGTCTATATATATCGAATCACCCTTTCAAGTGCAAATATTTATTACTGCATCGAAAGGAGAGAAGCATAGAAATATGTCAGAGTTTGGCGGCGCAAAGAACGTGCGTCGGACTCTACCTAACATAGTATGCTTTCGGGCAACGCCAGGTCGTGTCTGTGCGTCAATGTTTATCTCTTCGCGATCTTGCATGTAATTAACAATGGCAGTGTGCCGAGCACATACGAAATTGTCATGAAAAAAATTCATTCATGTTTTCGACATCAAATCAACTCATCGTGCATAAGTCAAGTATAAAAATGGCCCTCAGCTTAGCCTTTGACAAGACAACAGGCCAGAATGCTGCCTTACAGCTTAGCAACAACTTAAAATTGGCTTTTGCTCAAGAGCTAGCGGATGCCAAAGTCAAGTTAACCGTTAACACAGATGCCACGACTCCTGAACTGACAGTTTCTGGCTCTGAGTTCCGTTTGTTCAATGCTAACGCTATTTTAAGGTACGTTTTAGACGACTTTGAGGGCGTGCATTCTCAGGAGACCCATTACGCCGTTTCCTCTTTGGAAGCCATGTTGTATCACCCCAATGCTCCTCAGGTTCACATCCAAGAAACTGTAACCAAAGCTTTGGAGAACTACCTAACAGATCTTCAGGAAACGCCCTGTGCTACCAGATTGATTACTTTCGCTAATGTCTACGCTTTGAGTCCCTCCATGGTGGAATCGAAATTTAAAGAAATGCCCGTGCTCTTCTCCTCCGCTATCACTATTGCCAAATCGAAATGTACGAGGACCTCTTTCAATGCAAAGCACACCGGTGCTGTCAAGATTGACACCAATTTTGCAGTTAAGAAACCTTCTGGTGAAATTCTCCCAAAAGACGGTGAACGTAACATTTTGATTACATCGGCATTGCCATATGTGAACAATGTCCCTCATTTGGGGAACATTGTCGGCAGCGTGTTGTCAGCAGATATCTATGCTCGTTACTGCAAGGCCAAAAACTACAATACTTTATTTGTCTGTGGTACTGATGAGTATGGTACTGCTACCGAGACTAAGGCTCTAGAAGAGAAATGTTCGCCACAGGAGTTGTGTGACAAATATCACAAGATCCACAAAGAAGTTTATGACTGGTTTCAAATCGGTTTCGATCATTTCGGCAGAACCACCACCGAGCAGCAAACAGATATCGCGCAAGGAATCTTCAAGAACTTGGAGAACAACGGCTTTTTGGAGGAGCACTCTATGAAGCAACTTTATTGCGAAGTTCACAAAGCTTACTTAGCAGATAGATACGTTGAGGGTACTTGTCCTAAATGTAGCTACGAAGATGCACGTGGTGATCAGTGCGACAAATGTGGCGCTCTATTAGATCCTTTCGAGCTGATCGATCCTCGCTGTAAATTGGACGGCAGTACACCACTTCCACGCTTTTCGGATCACGTATTCCTCTCTTTGGATAAACTCGAACCCAGAATCAAAGCTTGGGTCGAAAAATCATCAACTGAGGGTGGGTGGAGCAAAAACTCGAAAACCATCACCAATTCCTGGCTAAAGGAAGGTCTTCAACCTCGTTGCATTACTAGAGATCTTGTGTGGGGAACTCAAGTACCAATGGAGAAGTACAAGGATAAAGTCCTATACGTTTGGTTTGATGCTCCGATCGGATATGTTTCTATCACTGCCAATTACACTAAGGGTTGGGAAAAGTGGTGGAAGAACCCACAAAACGTTGACTTGTATCAATTCATGGGCAAAGACAATGTTCCATTTCACACGGTTATTTTCCCTGGATCTCAACTAGGTACCGGCGAAGATTGGACCATGTTGCACCATTTGAGCACAACGGAATACTTACAATATGAGGGAGGTAAATTCTCAAAGAGTAGGGGTGTCGGTGTCTTTGGTAACAATGCTAAAGAGACTGGTGTTTCGCCTAGTGTGTGGAGATACTATCTGGCTTCTATTAGGCCTGAATCTAGTGACTCGCACTTTTCGTGGAACGATTTCGTCGCGAGAAACAACAGTGAACTGTTGGCCAACCTTGGTAACTTTGTGAACAGGTTAGTTAAATTTGTCAACGCCAAATACAACGGCGTGGTTCCTGAGTTTGACACAAATCATCTGGTCGATTTCAAGAAGGTGGAAGAGGATTTAAACACCATTTTGGTCAGCTACAACACGGAAATGGAACAATCTCATGAGAGACGAGGATTAGAGCTAGCAATGGCTTTAAGTGCCCGCGGTAACTTGTTTTTGCAAGACAACAAGCTCGATAATACTCTTTTCTCTGAATCTCCAGACAAGTCTGATGCCGTCGTGGGTGTCGGCTTGAACATTATTTACGCTGTGACATCTCTCATTTACCCTTTCATGCCTGAAACAGCTGAAATCATATACAGGATGTTGAACGCACCAGAGCTTAGAATTGGCAGTTCTTTCAACCTATGTATACAAGGTGGGCATAACATAAACAAGGCCGAGTACTTGTTCAAGCGCATCGACGAGAAAGAAATTGATCAATGGAGAAGCAAGTACGGAGGTCAACATAATTGATTTCCTGAACCTCTATTTGCTACATTAAATAAGCTCTAAAGATAGAATCATAGTTTCGAACTTTAAATAACTGGCAGCAAGCATTGCTTATTTTCTGCTTGAGACGTAATTTCGCCAAAATTTTCAAAAACCCCCAATTCAAGTTTTATGAACTCTTAGGTAACAAAATTCTAAATACCCTAAAGGATGTCCCAGGAAGTCATTGATCAAATTGCCGCTTATCTGACGTCTAACATCCCCATAGTTCCAATTTCTCAAGGGGCCGAAGCTGTGGTTTTCACTACTAATGTTCACCCATATGAGCCCATAAATGCGAAGACAAGTCCAAACGATCAATCAACCAAAACCAAATATGTTATCAAATATAGGCCTCACAAAAAGTATAGACATCCTTCGATAGATAGAGCTCTCACAAAGCACAGGACCCTCGGCGAGTCCAAGATATTGGCCAAGCTATCCCAACTTCCAGGTCTTCATGTCCCTAAGCTCATCGCGACCGACGTTTACAATGGATGCATATGGATCGAATTTCTAGGTGAAGATTTACCCGATAGCTTTGGGTTCAGTAATCTTAAGAATTACTTGTGGATGCATGCATCTGATCCGTACTGTGATGACGTAAAGAAGACACTAATAAAAGTTGGTCACCAAATAGGACTTTTACACTGGAACGATTACTGTCATGGAGATCTCACCACGTCTAATGTTGTGCTTCATCAAGATAACGGACATTGGGAACCATACCTAATTGATTTTGGCTTAGGTTCGACTTCAACACTCGTGGAGGATAAAGGTGTGGATCTATATGTCTTGGAAAGGGCTATAATCAGTACTCACTCGCGGTTTGCAGCAAAATACAACGAATGGATCATGCAAGGATTCAGAAGTGTATACGAGGATGAAGGCAAGAAGGGCCAGCAGAAAATGAAGGATATATTGAAAAGGTTTGAAGAAGTTAGGCTGAGAGGCAGAAAAAGAAGTATGCTGGGATGAGCTGATGATCTATTTAGCCGGTTGTGATTAATTCATAGAGTTCCTGATTACCGCTCTCACGCAACCCATTACGCCATTAAACAGAAGAATCTCGTCCCCAATATTCAAGTCTCGGACGTCGGTGTTTCCCTCGTTTATCAGGTTCTTCTTCAGTAAGTAATATCTTGTAACGCCACATAGACAGCCTGTTGAAAGGTATGGAGTTTGATAGAAGGAACTTGACTGTGCAGTTCCTTGCCGCAGTACAGCAACATTAGTGATGGACCCTTCCATCAATTCAAACGAACTGTTGTAGACCAAGATTTCAGACTTAGCCGCTGGATCATTAACAGTACCACGTAGCTCTGTCATTCGAACCCTAGCAGCATTGTAATGATCCCTGCGTGTAGTTTTGAAGGTTGTGAACGGAGAAGCGGTCATTGGTTGGGTATCGATAAAAACATCCCAGATTTCGCTGGGCTGGCTCAAAAACCCACCCAGAACCGTGTTGACAAAGTATTGGGACGTGGTAGGGAAAAAGACTGGGTTTGGCGGAAGTTCATGAGCCTCTATGCGCATCTTTCCGATGTGTGAGACGAGAATGCGCATCTTATAGCGTTTATCCAGGTAATACAAGCTTTGCATTCGAGAACGTAAATCTGTGGCAGACTCTACGGGGCAAGGAATAGCCAAAATCAGTTTTTCAAGCAAAAGCTCAATAGGTATGTCGAACTCCCAGTGGAAATAGTCTAGAGTCAAATTCAAGCGTTGATAGTGCTCTCCAAGAAGCAAAAACCGACTGTAGAATATTTTAAGTAGCTCTTGCTCCGTCTTGTCGCTCCGGAGTTCGTTTTCGGGTTCCGGAGGTGGTGAAATCGGCAAGATTCCTTTCTGTAGTTCTTGGAAAAGTTGGAACAGTGGTGCCCCGTTGTTATGCGAGTTGCCTGGTTCGTTGAGGGACTCATGAAGGTCCAGCATCGAAAGTTGCGGATCCAAGTCAGATTGTGCTCCAGAGATAGTATTATCAGCAATTCCAGTAGCACCACGGTTTGCTAGGGTAAATTTAGGGTCGTAGCGTAGCGTGGATAAAATCTCGAACTCTGAATCCTTGAACTTGAAATTCGGGTCAATAACTCCATGTTGCACGATTTCTGAGATTTGCAGCTGCATCTCGCTTAGCCCGGATTCTTCGTGGTCAGCTGAAGTCATTTAGGTGGGCATATATCTCCAGCCTGGCGGTAGTGTTAGTTATCTCTAGGGTCTTCGATGAGCCAGTTGGTAAGGCAGGAGCTCAAGACACTTGCAGGAAGAAAGAGAAAAAAAAAAAAGGCCGCTGGATAGATAATCACATCGAGAAACGACTGAAAGACGCATACCAGAGGTGCATTTTTAGAGCAGAAGTGGTGGCTTCAATAAAGTACGTTGTAGAAACCAAATACTACTTATTTCTTTTAGCTGCAATTGGTCATGGTCGCCATTAGCACCCTGTCGAGTGTTCAGACTAGTCACATTTAGTGGAAATCCTCGACACAAGCGGCTCTTTTTCTTAAGTTAGAAAATAAACGAGTGCGTAGGGTGTCTCAATTCCAAACCAACTGTATACTCAAAGAGAAATAACCGTCTCTTAAGAAGCCTCAAGGTTGTACTGAAAATGCTCTGGCAATCTGGCCATAGGTCACACCGAAACTAGTAAAATTTGAGTGACCCAAAATATATATGCGGTCTCGAGTTAAGATAATATTGGAGCCATTGTTTTTCTCATTGGGGCTCTAGAGAGCTTCTGTCCCAATAGTTAAACGAAGCAAAACTCTATTGCTGTTGCGAGGAGACTGTTGTTAAGTGATAAGGAAGATGCACAATAGATTCTCCCGTCACATACCACCTGTTCATTTTACGTGTATCCGGCTGCGCACTTGATCACCCTGCTTTCTTATTTACACCAGCTAACAACAAGCTATCACAAGCTATAAGCTGCGCAATGATTCAGAAGAAAAACACTTCTTCCCCACAATTTACAACTTAGAAACATGAACGTATTTGCTTTGTCATAGTTGTAGGAGCTCTCGAGGCATTGAGCCTGGTCAAGAACTGAATATAGTTCTTGTAGCCCGCTACAGAGCGCAAAGAAATCTCCCATATCCTGAGATTTAATATAAAGCTAGCACTCATGTACAATACATATAAGGACCCGGAATTGTTGCCAAGAACCAAAGCTGTTCGAATATCTAACTTTCCACATGACTACTAAAGCTGTTCTGTAAGAGTTTAGTCTGGAATACTTCCATCCAATTTAAGAGCCTTGTTGGCGCAATCGGTAGCGCGTATGACTCTTAATCATAAGGTTAGGGGTTCGAGCCCCCTACAGGGCTTTATTTTTTGTTAAATTCTACATTTATGTCAGCTGATTATACTACCTGACAGAAAACAGCTACCGATCACTTATTGATGTCGGTTACTTTTGCAAGACAGGCAGTTTATTTCAGCTAATTACGCACGCAATTGCACGCCATGGTGGATTCTATTTCACGCATTACCTCTGCACTGGAGTCGGCGCGCGAATTGACCCTGGAAGCAGCAGCCGTGGCCAGTTCCCGCCTAGGAGAAACGTCTTACCATCGATACTCGCAGAAGATAACGCCCGAAGGACTCCGTTCACTATTGAACTCGCGCAATGAGCGAGAAGTACGAGACGGCATGAAGCGGGTAGCATCGCTCCTGGCTTCAGACGATCCCACAATTGATCTAGAATTGTACTTTGCGGATGTGGTTAAGAACATCGGATCATCTAACGATATCAAGGTCAAGAGACTGATTGCAGTGTATCTACTACGGTACGCTGAAAGGCAACCCAATGTGGCGCTTCTGGCAGTCAATTCAATTCAGAAGTCCCTTACTGACCCAGATCCTCAAAGCCGTGCTTTGGCACTCAAAATGCTCTCTGACATCAAAATCCCATCTTTGTACCCGATAGTACTGCATTCCGTGAAAAAATCCGTATCAGATAGTGCTCCAGAAGTACGTAGTGCTGTGAGCTTCGCGCTTCTCAAGTTATATCGTGAACAGCGCGAAACTGTTGCGGACGACGTCAAACCACTTCTGGTAGACTTGCTTAGCGACACAGACCCATTGGTAGTCTCATCTGCTCTCTTATTACTTAAAGAAGCATTTCCTCAGTCTTTGGATCTTCTTCACGGCCATTTTCGTCGGTATTGCAAGATTCTACCTCAACTCTCTCAATGGTCGCAGGCTTATTTGATCGATTTGCTCATCGATTACTGCAAAACTTTTATTCCTAGGCCTATTTTGACGGACTCGCTTGACACAACTCGCTCTATGCCCCTTCCAGACGCCTTTAATGCAATTCCCTTTGCAACTTACGATGTTGCACTTGACCCTGACCTAGAGCTGTTCCTGCAAACCATTCAAAAAATGCTGCATTCTCCAAGCGCAGCTGTGATTGTTTCTATTAGCAAAGCTCTTTTCGAATTGAGTCCTCCAGTTGCGTTCAAAAACTCTCGAATTACTCATGTACTAGCACGGCTGATAAGTGCACCCTCATTTGCTAGTGATCGTGGCGTTATCTTACAATGTATCCTGGTTTACTGCGCTGTAGACCCCACTACTTTCTCACCTTTCTTGAAGAAATTCTTCTTGTTTCCTAGTGACGATACAGCAACTGCAGTAAACAAGCTCAAAATCATTGCAACGCTAGTCAATCTCAATAATGTCAAAAAAGTTGTTCTGGAACTCAAGTATCATATAGTCCACGATAAGCGACCCTCGGTAATTCAAGAAGCACTAAAATCAATTGCAGCTTGTGGTCAGTTGTCTCAGAGTTTGTCACTTCATATTACAAAATGGTTATTAGTGGGTATGGAAACCTCGATTGTGTCAACGTCGTTGGACTCGTATGTTAACGTAGTGAGATATTTGATTCAAGAAAATCCCACTCAACACCTCGGTACTATGGTTCACCTAGCCAAGACACTGAAAACCGAAAAAAAGTTGTCCGGTAACGCAAAAGCTGGAATCATTTGGCTTTTTGGAGAGTTTTCCGCCACTAATTTCTCCATATGCCCCGATGTTTTAAGGATTTTAGTTCCAGGTTTCTCCTCAGAGCCAAGAGAAACAAGATCGCAAATTGTCTTGTTTGCCGCCAAGATTTTATCTTGCGACCTTGACAATTTCAAGAACAGTAGAAGTGAAGATGAATCGTACGATTTTGATCAATCAAGAATTTCACAAATGGCTCAGGCAGTTTTTCATTTGGCAAAATTCGACGACGACTTCGATATCAGAGACCGCGCAAGGATGTTTTCCTCTCTGTTTGATAAACAAAGGTACGAAATTGCGTCCTTATTGCTGCAGGCACCAAAACCTGCCTCAATGTGTTCTCTGACGTTTGATGCGCCAATTAGTTTGAGTGCCGCCAACTTGGCGCACTTGAACATAGATCACGACATGGAAGAGTATCTCACCACTATTTCTTGGTCTGAAGACCAGGAAAACAACAAAAGTTCCGAACTGCGAAAACCTGCGGAGTTAAAAGACTACAATAAGCTGAAAACTAGTTTCTCTTCCTCCTCATTTTTTGCTGGCAAAGATAATCAGCGTCGTTCGTCCAGTATAGCCGAAAACCAGAACAGTTCAAAAGCCTCCTCATCTCGAGTATTCACTTCATCAATTGGTAAAAAGTATCACCTTCAAAGTTTAGATGAATTCTTTTCAGACGTTCCTTCGAAAGAGCACAAAACTGTCAAAAGGGGGGAGATTGAACAAGAGAGTACCAGCGATGAGGGCAGCTCGTCCGAGGATAACTTATCGGAGCAAGAATCTGATAGTGGTGATTATGAATCGACGGATTCCAGCGATAGCGACGTAGATGATGAATCAGACTCTAATAGTGACGGAGACGAAGAGAGGAGCTTGTAGCTTTTTTAATAGAAGATATTTGTATTTACTTAGATATGCATTATTATAGAAGAGCTTCGAACTCTTCTATCATGTAGTTTTGATCATCTTCCACTTGCGGATAGAAGGGCACCATAGAATCTAAGCATTGAACGTAGGTGTTATTGTAAAGATTCCAAAATGCCTTCCGTACATTTTTCGCTGGATGAAAAAGACCTGCCCAAATATAGTTCAAGGCAATGCCAGGGCCTAGCGCATTTCGTAACGCTTCAATACCTTCTGTAATGCGGACGATTACGTGAGGAGAGGTTTCGAAGATATTTGGCATGAGCAAGTTCATTAGATGCAAGAAAGCGTCTTCATACCCCTTGCCCATACAATTTAAAGCTAAGTGTCTTGTGACCGTGGCAGCTGTCTGGCGATGGACTAGGTCTCTATCAGTTAAGGCGTCTTGTAAAAGTGGAATGGTGGCATATATATAGTCCTTAGACATGCCACCGATGTATTCAAACATAAAAGACAGTGCCTTTAGAACACCATTCTGAACATTTGTATCTGGCGTCTTGTACTCATTCATGATAGCAGGTAGAACTGTAATTGTTCCGCAATTTTCTGCCACAATTCCAATAGCGACGGCGGTGCAGACACGAAGTTGCCGCTCCTGTACCTTCAAGTTGTTTAACAAAGCAACGAGTATGTCTTGGGGTCCTATGGTTTTGGCAATTCTGCCAAACGTACTGGTTGCAGCTCTTCTGATTGACTTGTTTGGACTTTTAAGCATTTCTAGCAGCTCAAAACATATTCTCATCCATTCTTTAGGTGGCACGCTTTCAGGACCCTTGTCAGCGATTTTTCCGATCAACACTATACTATTCTGTTGAACTTTCCTATGACGGTTTCGCAATATTGGAGTAAGGTTTGGCAAAATCTGGTTGGCTGGAGGTTGCAGTTTAGCAAAATCTACGCATGCTACTATTTGAGCCATGGCTCCTATGATAGCGCCCAATACTTCGGGGTATACTTCACCGAGAGACTCAAACATGATGATGTTGAGTTTATTAAGCATGGCCTGCTCCCTGCAATTACTTATAGCAGGTACCATCATAGCGCACAAATCAGCTGCGTGTTGACGAATAACAGGCACCTTGTGTTTCAATCGCTGTAGGACCGTGCTCACAAGTGGTGGTAAATATGGTTGCATTCTGGTATCCAGAGACTCTATCACTGTTCCAAACCCATAAAGTATGGTTCGATCCTCATTAGTTTGCTCCTGAAAAGCAATTAGTAGTGCATCAATCAACCTGGTCTCTAATCTTCGATCAATATCTTGAGAGCCCAGAGATTTTATCATTTTGCTCACAGCCCGAACGGCCATCACTCTTAAAGGCTCTGACTCATCTCTGAGAGGATTGAGTAATTGGTTAATTGAAAAGGCACACCCGCTTTTCTCTGCGAGTACAGCTGTGGTGTGAATGACAATTTTGCTAATTTGACGATCTAAGGCAATACGGCGATTCCAGAAATTGCGAAAAAATTCCGGCATTACCTCTTCTTTGATCTCTTTGTGAGTAAGGCCTTCTGTTGAGCAGCATTTTTGTAATACCAATAAAACTGCTTTTTTCATTTCGTCGTCCGGAGAGTGAAATTCTCTCCGTACAATTCTCATTACTTCCTGTGTATAGTAACCGGCATATTCAGCGTCCATCAACGGGATCAGAAACCCCAGGGCACGTAAGAATGATGCAAGCGCCCTACCTCTGTGGGTTCTTATGCCTCTCCATAATGGTTCTAAAACAACATTAAAAGTGTCAATCCCATAAGGGAACGTGCTTTGTGCTAAAGACGTAATACATTGTGCTGAGGCGATACGAACGGGCAATTGTTCGTCGCTTAGACTGTCACTTATGCACTCGATTAAAGATTGAAGGTAGGGCAAAACTCCAATTCCCATAAATATTCCAATACGTTGAATGATTCTCATACCGGTATGCCTGGCGCGCCATGACTTGCGCGAATGGCAAACAGCCTTTAAAAAGGGAATCATAGTTGACACACCAAGCGCCTTGGCTACCACCGCGAGAACTCTTGAAGTTATGTTTCGTACGTATTCATCCTGATGATCGATATCTGTACGAACATTTGTAATGATTGTGGCCAAACCTACGCAGTGTGCTAATCGAGAAATTATTTCCCTGCCTATATCTCTTGTGACTGGATCTTCGTCTATAAGAGTAGGGGCGATCACAACCAAAATGCGATGTGTGTAAGGTTTGACCAAATCTTGAAGCTGGTTGAGAATGCGATCGACGACTTTAATCATCAGATGGCGCTCTTGGTCTTCCAGAGTTCTATCCATCAGAATTGGTAACAAGCGATTAAATATTCGAGGTCCCCCGAAGTCAAGTGCACGATCCCTTAATGCACGCATTGCTAATTTTCTAGTCTGTGGCTTACCATTTTTTATTCTCAGTAGAAGCCGCAGGAATTGGCGATCTTTATCTTCTTCCTCTGTAAATTCTACCTTTTGGCTCAAGAGCTCACCGAAATGGGCCCTGTCCGTGGGCTTAAAAAACTGAAGATCCTGCGTTCCCGGAATGTCTGTTATCAGCTCTTTAGATAGCTCTTTGGTGTCTTTTCTATTGGTTTCAGGCATCTGGTAAGCTTTCTCAACATCCCATCTGGATTTTCTACTCTGCTCCGTTGATTTTGGTGGAGCTGCGGAATGAGTCTTGTCATCATTTGTCTCTGTGATATCCCACCTTGACCTCTTGTTGCTGCTATTATCATTATTATCATTCTTATTTTTCTCGACTGCAGACTCACCTTCGTCCAACGGCCTCTTAGAAGAAGGTTGTCCCAGCTCTAAATTAAACCTCTGCCGTTGGTATTCTGACTCTCTGGCGTAGACACTCTTGGCCTCCGATTTGTTCTTTAGCTGATCTTCTCCTGCGTCATTTTGTAATCCCTGCTGCAGCTCTTTCGGCATCGAGTAGGCTGCCGTCAAGCTTCGTTTCTCATTGGCCCCCGTTTTTTTGACAAATTCGACCTCTGGCATAATAGATATATATCAATTCACCGTCCTTTGAAAGAGAAGCCTCCTGTCTAGTTATTTGAAACCGAAGATTTGTTGAAGAGCATTAAAAGTTCCACTTTCTTTATCACATTTGTCCTTTCGTTAGCAATGCTATCAACACTTCTCAAAAGTTTAACTGGAATTCATTGATGTATGGAAAACCTTTTTTAAAACGATTCTCAAAATCTTATTGAGACGCTGGAGTGGATGGAATGAGGACTTCTTTTGTGTTTTCTTGGGCTCTGCTAGTGGCTCAAACATATGCAAATGTAACTTCGATTGACGAAGAGCTAATTATACCAAATGAAACCGATACCGCTGGGACTGTTTTCGAAACGTGTCCTATCGTTACGACCTCTTCCGAGACCGATAGTACAAGTGAGTCATTAGAAGCAGGAAGCTTGTTTAACGACACGACAGAGCTCGATGGCGCTGTGAATGAAGAGGGGGAAGGCGATAGGGTTGTTCTATTTGAGAATGTAGAGCCCATTAAGTATCCATTTCAAGAAAAGCTGACATTGAAGCCATTGCCACGCAATTTTATGGCTGCTTCCTTTCAATTTCAAATGAGCTCTAACAATCTCACTGTTGGAGAGGCGGAATCAGATTTTGATGCTTACCGCCACTATACAGTTTTCCCCAAGGCCTTGAGTCCAATCCTTGAATATACTCAAACGCGACAATTGCATATTCGTTTCACACACGGTCGTTGGGATGCAGAATCCTGGGGTCAATTGCCCCACAGAGGTTCCAAGTCTGGCGGAAACGGAGTTGAACTTTGGGCCGTCATCGAAGCCAGCAACAAAAATGAGGCGTTTGACAACTGGATATCGCTCGCCAATTCTTTGAGTGGACTTTTCTGCTCCTCCATCAATTTCATTGATATCGAAAAGACAACCTATCCGGTTTTGTCGTTCCAACCAGCCAAAAAGGAATCTATGCCAATATTCAATTCCTCAAACCATCTCTTTCTCATACGAGCAGCACTGGCCAATGAACCTATCTGCACAGAGAACTTGACGCCATTTTTGAAACTTCTACCCACAAGAGGTAGAGCTGGAATCTCTTCTCTATTGGATGGTCACAAAGTTTTCGACTCGAATTGGCACAGTCTGTCTATAGACGTTGAGACCCGTTGTGAAGGTATTCATTGTAAATACTATATGGAGGAGTACATTGAAATGGTATTCAATGTTCCTAGCTCTTTGGCTCGTGCAGATAAGCCGATTCCAAAGCCTTTGCAGGAGGACGCATTAATGTGCGACGAAAGTAAACCACACGACTCTTACGAATGTTTTCCGTTACCGCAACGCAAGGAAACCAAGTTTGAACTATCAAAGCTTTTCGGGAAAAAAATTATTGGATCAAGCTTAATTTCTGAGTACCCTTCTAAGGTATGTGCAGTAGTCAGTGATGCTTGGAATGTTCTCATCAGTGTAGGTGATGTTTTCTACTCAACAGATGACAACTGTTTCACTGTTAAGGACAAGGAGCTTCACGATCTACACTTCGAATCTGAAAATACTGCTGATATTGCAGAACCTGACAAGGCTCCAATCTTTGTTAGTAGGTCTTTGACCGGATATGGACAGGACAGTGGCGGGCTTCGTGTAGTTTTCAGAAATCCAGGAAATGAAACTGTGACTGCCGTATACTTTGAATCGCTACCATGGTACATGAGGCTATACCTATCGTCTCTAAAGTTGGAAAGCGAAGTGGGACTTGAAATTGAAGATGTCATAAAGAGCACATTTTATCTACCGGCAATTGACAGAGAGAGACCAACGCATTTGGAATTTAGTCTATCTATACCTGCGAACACATCTTTGGCGCTGTCATATCAATTCGACAAAGCTTTGCTCAAATACGCAGAATACCCTCCAGATGCCAATCATGGATTTGAAATCGAGTCTGCAGTGGTAACTGTCATTGAGCCTACGCAATACGAGATGAGAACATCTACGCTATTGCTCTCGTTATCGACGCCTGATTTCAGTATGCCTTACAATGTTATAATACTTACCTCCACGATAATGGGCCTGGCGTTCGGCACATTGTACAATTTAATGGTTAAGAGATTAGTGACCATAGAAGAAGCGGATAAAAAATCCTCATCTAGACGAGGACTCAAAAGTAGGCTATTGAGCTTTTTCTCCAGGATAAAGAGAAATGGTGGCAAAGTTGATGTTGAGAAAAAACAGCAATAGGCGATTTGCACAATCTGTACCGGCAAAGACCAGCAAGCATTTTACATATAGTACATAACAAAGTTCATTTTAGCATTCCAACAATTTATAAGAATTTGTGGGAACTCTTGAGACAGTCTATCCCGTCTTATTTAGTATGAAACTCGATATTTCCCGCCAAATTTTAAGTGGCCAGCAGACATTAAAACGGATCTTCGAAAGGGTCCTCTTCGTCGTAGTCATCATCCTTTTCGAATTCGTACACAATAGCACCACCAGTGTTGAAAGTTTGGGCCTCCAGAAAAGGCAAAGCGACCTGCTCCTTTGCCACCTTTTGCTTGTTGGAAGTGTTTAAATTGAAAGTTGTGAGACCTTCAAACATTTCAGGGTCTTCTTGAGCTCCGTCCTGCACATTCTTCTCCTGTATCAGTGCAAATGTATGTGCCTGTGTATCGCATTGGAACGTATAGGTCAAAGCGCGGCCAGATTTGCGTCGATTAGTCAAGATAAGTTTGTAGCGGTGCGAATTGAGGCCCCGAGGAATCTCTAGTTTTTGCAATTGAGACTCATGCTCTTGCTCTGATCCATAGTCATTTGCAAGTGGCTGTACTTCCAGGATCGAAGTTGCCATGAATTGTAGAAGGTCCAATGAAGACGGATAATTTTCCAGCTCAGGAGATCGAAACTCAGGCTGGTGCTTGTGGAACACAGCCAAAAGTGCCACAGTAGGGGAAGCCAGTTGTGCGACGAGATTCATTATGCTTGGACCAGCCACGAAATTCACGCAGTCGATCATTACCAGAAACTTAAACTTCGAGGTCTTTGCTTGTTCTGGAGTGGGGAGAAAAGACTGAATTGTGCTCAGAAGCTTTGACTCAGACTTGGTTCCTTCCAAAAAATATGTAGCATAGTCAGGCTTCCTGGTCGATTCGAATGAAACATACACGATCGTCGTGGACTCGTCAGTCTCTCGAGCAACTTCCTCTAAAACACAATGTCCCGTGCGACCGATCGAATCCACCACAAGAACGAACGGTGAGCTCTCTTTGAGAGCTAAAACGCGGCGCAGAAGTATCGATGGGTTGTGTGAGGTACTGGCCATGATTTGAAAGTCTAAATCCCTCTTCAATGTCTCTTCTTCAAACTGAACACTCAATTCGGAAGGTGCGATGAGCTGCCAAAAGCTTTAATTTCGTTGTGTATGATACTTAATCTTTTAAAAGTTCAGGCGAATGTGCATTACCGAAATAATGAGATTAACAACCTTAAGGCTGCTCTCTGACACTCAACAGCGTTAGGAGTATTCCTAAAGTTTTCTGTGTGAATTGAGCTACCAAGCGGTCTCAAGACTTTGTTTTATTGCTGCTGAGTCATGCCCATCACTTACGGGCCTCAGCCGTTGCAGAAACTAAATACAGAGACCAGGCATGGATTTGGAGACCAGTACTTGTCAGAGCAGTTTCTGGAGTCTCTTGAGAATGACTTCATGTTTTACTTTGACGATAAACGTCACAAAACCAATGGAAATCCTACGTCCCGCGAAGAGAAGAAGCGGGATCCGGATCGGTACTATCAACCCATCAAGGACTGGAAAATCCTCAAAGAACGACAAAAAACTGTTTCTGCAGCGCTCCTACTCTGCTTAAATCTCGGTGTCGATCCGCCGGATGTAGCAAAGACCCACCCGTGTGCACGTCTTGAGTCGTGGGTTGATCCGCTCAACTTTCAGGACTCGAAAAAAGCCATAGAGCAGATCGGCAAAAACTTGCAATCGCAGTATGAGACTTTGTCACTTAGGACTCGCTACAAACAATCTCTCGACCCATGTGTCGAAGATGTGAAACGATTTTGCAATTCCCTCAGACGCGCCTCAAAAGATGAACGCATCCTATTTCACTACAACGGCCATGGCGTACCACAACCCACAACGTCGGGCGAGATGTGGGTATTCAATCGAGGCTACACTCAGTATATCCCCGTGTCACTTTACGATCTTCAAACATGGTTGGGGGCACCATGTATCTACGTCTATGACTGCAACAGCGCTGGAAATATTGTCACCAATTTCCAGAACTTTGTGCAGAAAAGAATAAAAGACGATCAAGATGGCAATCATGATGCTGCTGCTCCTTCACCAACTCAAGCTTATACCGAGTGCATTCAATTGGCATCTTGTAGGGCAAATGAGCTATTACCAATGAAACCAGAACTGCCGGCAGATTTATTCACTTGCTGTCTTACATGTCCCATAGAAATTAGCGTGGATATCTTTCTAATGCAATCGCCCTTAAGAGAAACCAAGTATGCGATTTTATTCCAAAACAATGATGAACGAGCTCAACCGAATGGAGACAAGTCGTCGTCTGCAAAACCAAATGTAACAATACCGGGTAAGTTATCCGATAGAAGAACACCCCTTGGTGAACTGAATTGGATATTTACTGCCATAACTGACACGATTGCTTGGACCTCGCTCCCTCGGCCCTTGTTCAAGAAGCTATTTAGACACGACCTTATGGTCGCAGCGTTATTCAGGAACTTCCTACTCGCAAAAAGAATTATGCCTTGGTTCAATTGTCACCCAATGTCTGATCCAGAGCTTCCCGACTCAATCGCCGATCATGCAATGTGGAAATCTTGGGATTTAGCGATTGATGAAGTTCTCAGCAAACTTGTTAGTGATCTCCAAGCTGCCTCGTCCAATACCTCCGAGTCTGAAACTCAAGTCATACTGCAAGAACAACAACTGAACGGAGGTGACGAACCTCTTTTGTCGAAGGCCCCCGCAGGGACATTGAGTACAATGTCTCTCGCCAATCATCAATTGGCTAGCGCCCACCAAATTCCCCAACATCTTGCTCAACAACAACAATTGCAAAATCTCCAGATGCAGCAGCAACAACAACAGCAATTCACGGGATTCTTCGAGCAGAATTTGACTGCATTTGAATTATGGGTTAAGTATGGATCTAATACACGCCATCCGCCCGAACAACTTCCTATAGTCTTACAAGTTCTATTGTCACAGGTTCATCGTGTTAGAGCCTTGGTTTTACTGTCCCGATTTCTTGATCTGGGACCTTGGGCTGTGTATTTATCGCTTTCGATTGGTATTTTCCCTTATGTTCTAAAGCTTTTGCAAAGTCCGGCGCCGGAATTGAGACCTATTCTCGTGTTTATTTGGTCTCGCATAATGTCAATTGACTACAAGAATACCCAAGCCGAGCTCATAAAGGAAAAAGGTTACCTGTATTTTGTCAAGATGTTGGTTCCAGAGTTAGGTACTACTGTTGCTAGTCCAGGGGCGCATATTCAGAGGACTGGTAGTGGAGGTGGCCTAACTATGAACGCAAATGCCAGCTTGGGGACGCAGCGCTATCAACTGTATCAAAACCAACAGAACTCAAGCACAAGTGGCGCCGTGATTTCGGTCAATAATACAACTGATGAGCAAAAGGCAATGGCTATATTTGTTTTATCTTCGTTCTTACGTGACTTTCCGCTCGGTCAGAAGTGTGCCTTCTCATTAGAATTGCTGAGTAAGTTGTGTTATTATGTTGAAGCTTCTGATGTTCCTCTCTTGAGGCAATGGTGTATTGTTCTTTTGGGACAACTCTACTACAAAAATCCACTAAACAAGTACATTTGCATGACTTGTGGTTTCTTGGATAAAATCTACACATCTTTAAAGGATCCTATTCCAGAGGTCCGTTGTGCAGCTCTTTTAGCAATAAACATGTTCCTCTCTGAAAAGGGGGAACCAGAGCTGGCTTTGCAACTACAACAGGAAATGCAGCAGCAATGTCAACAACTGCAAGCTCAGCTGCAGTCATTTCAATCCTCGGGGCAGATGCAACGACAACAAGCACAGGCTGAACGTCAACTTCAACAGCTTCAGACTCTATTGTCTCAGTTGAGAAATATGGATTCGAGAAAACTAAAGCAAGAAGAAATAAAAATGACAATCGGAGCTTTGGGATTGGTGAATGACGGTTCTCCTCTTGTGAGGAAAGAGCTTATCATATGTCTTTCTCAATTGGTACATCGTTATATTAACTTTTTCTTTGTTGTTGCGTTTAATGAGATATGTGATGAAATTTCGCAACTAGAATCCACCTGGGAAGACTGTGGCCTTGATAGTAAGCAATCAGTGGCACATGGCTCTATTTTCAACACCGTTTGGAAATCACTTCTCATTTTAACTGAAGACCCATACCTTGAAAATAAGTCGTTAGCTCAGCAAGTTGTGGACTATATCTTCATCAAGCTAAGCGATCACCAGGAACTCAATGAAGTGGTCGTACTGATGGAATTGTATTTGATGAAACATACAGGAGGGAATGGAAATGGCTCAAACTCGGGGCAAGCATTAGTATCAACCCTGCCGACTGCGAAGCGGCCTACTAGCCTATCAGTAAACGGCAAAGAAAGTAGCCGAGATGTTGCGGACCAAACAACGCACAGTTTTTCGAGAAGAATAGTCTCGCTAAGCGGGCTTTTAAAGTCGCTCGGATGGCAAAACGACAATAATGAGTCTTTAGGGGAGACTCCTGGTAGGCGCGCTTTCGAAAGGCTTCAAGGCACAAATCTTTTGAGTGTACCGCACGGAACTGCGCCAACGGCGGTAACTCCGAAGTTCAAAAAGCATACAGGTCCTATCGAGGTACCATTAGTCAGTAAATTTTTGAATTACTCCAGTGAGTATTTCCAAGAGCCTCAAATGAAAAGACAAGAAGCAGACGAGCCAGGAAGTGTCGAATATACTTCAAGGCTCTGGCGGAGGAACAGGAACGAGTCTATCATACAAAGAACTCAAGCGCAGAAGAAACTCTCGCTTTACGGCGACTGGTCGAACAATATAGCCACCTTAGAAAACAAGACTCAACCGAAAATTCTAAAGTTCAGTCAATTTGAAAATTACGTTGTATCCTCAGATGACAGGGACAACATATCAGTTATTGATTGGGTAGAAAACTCAAAGCTTGCAACATTTTCTAATGGAAATCCGTTCGGAACCAAAATTACCGACATCAAGTTTTTGAATGAAGACGATATACCACTGTTGCTGTCTGGATCATCTGATGGTATCGTGAAAATTTATAACAAATTCCACGACCTAGATGAGCTTGAACTTGTCTCCTCGTGGAGAGGACTCACGGACCTTTTATTAACTCCAAGATCTACCGGGCTGCTGACTGAATGGCAGCAAAGTAGGGGCTCGCTCTTAGTCACCGGCGATGCCAAGATTATACGAATTTGGGACGCTTTGACGGAAACTGTCGAAGTGGACATTCCAGCCAAATCCTCATCATTGATCACCTCCGTTACGTCGGATCAGGTTTCTGGAAATATGTTTGTGGCTGGCTTTTCTGATGGATCTTTGAGGGCTTACGATCGTCGCGTTGACCCTAGAGATTCTATGGTAAGATCTTGGAGGGCAAACAATGGCAAATCTAATTCAGGAATAAATAATGTTCACTTGCAAAGGGGCGGGTACCGAGAATTGGTTAGTGGAACGGACAACGGTCAGATTGAATTGTGGGATCTCAGGAGCTCTAACTCTATTGGCACATTCAACGATGAAAGCGACAAGAGCGGATCAGCAATGACCCGAATGACCACCATGACATCGATGCAGGTACACGAGCATGCCCCGATCATTGCAACTGGTACCAAACAATTAAAGATTTGGACTACGTCAGGTGACCTTTTATCGAGCTTTAAGAATACCCCACAGACACATGCAGGCGGTGTGGCGGGTACACTTGCAACTGGTATGAGCGGCTCGAGAATATCGAATTCTTTCATCTCCACAATGGCCTTTCATCCACATGAAATGATATTGGCAGCGGCGAACTCGCACAACTCAAGCATCAATATTTATGAATGCCATGACGCAAGATCTGACTACTTGTATTATTGAAATATCTTGAACGTCGACAATCGGTCTAATTTCAAAAAGCCATGTCAACCATAAAACTATACTTGTATAGAATGTAATATATGTGTAAAGACGATAAGTTACCCATGCACGAAAATGTAAGTAGCCCTCAAAAGATTAAGGATCATAAAAACATTAATTTGAAATATTTTACTGATTCATGTTTAGTACAATATGTGTTTCCACAAAACCAAAAAAAATAAAAGAGGACATATACGTGATGATCCATTAATCATGTTTCCAGTGATGGTTGAATCTGTTTAGATGACCAAATTGGCCTATTTTGAACATTTCTCAATATGGTAAGGTACTACATAAATGGCGAAGTTGGGTTTTGTTTTAACATGAATAGCGCACGAAACCACATTATGTGAATGCCATGTCATGTATTGTGAAGTTCTAGTCATGATATTTTTATTTGAGAACAGTCGAATCTGAGCGAAGATCTTTCAACAAAAATGTAGCATTCTAGGAAATGAGAAATAGGCTGTTAATACAGAACTTTAGATGAATCAGCGATATTTCCTCATATAAGATGGCATTATTTACACTAAGAAATATAACTCTGAGGTATATTTGGAGAAGGCAGTATAACTATTTGAAACTGTTGAATGTAAATTTTGGGATGGGAGGATGATTAGAAAATCTGAAAGTCACTTGAACTTATTTAATGTTATGGTGACACATTTATGAATTAGTGACAGTGTGTGAGGCTGACGTCAAATCATTGATCTACCGACCATAAAATCTATCAGACAACATAGAAAGCCCAGTTGCTAAGCGAAAAGTCTCGAAACTCAACTTATAGAATCTTTTGTCTATCTCGCTCTTCCTACCACAAAAGTTGTACATTTTTTTTTGAGGCGTATCTGGGTCAGAGGTATTTAGCTTGCTGAATTGGTCATTGAAGCTCTTAACGGCGTGTCTAATTAATTCGTACTAGGTTCTGGTGTTCTATTCATATCTCCGTGGATTTTTGAATGTGAAGATCGGAATATCAACATAGAAAATAAACCATCGGCGCTTACACGATTGTATTTGCATGGCAGGTATTGGAAGCGAGAAGTGTTCTGGACCTATATTCACTGTATCTGACTTCTTTCCTCGGACGCCAAACCCCAGAAGCAACACAAGCCATGTGAGTATAGGCACTATTCAATTCTTATTCTAAATCTAAATCGGTATGCTAATTTGAAAATTTATCTTTGTCACTTGGTTCTCTTATGTCATAGTTCTTGGTTTCTCACCATAGTGGCCTCTGATGTGACCGCTTTCGAGTTGATCAATTATTTTTATAATACAACTATTCCCGATACGTGATTTTAACAAAAGTGGTATTTAGCAACAGTGTCGTTTCTATACCTAGAGCCACCCTTCTGGCTCTCATTCTACGTATGAATTTTGTTTTAATCAGTTTGGCATCTCAGGCGAGTTTAGTAGGCGACGTTTACGAATTTCTCTGGTCTTGTTTCATTTCATATTCGTGGAAATGTTACATCTTGGTATTCAACCAGCTTGTGAATCACGCTTGCTGTGGCTAATCAATCACATAAAGCTTGACTACAGTCTAAGGTAAACACAATCTGCGTATGTTTCATTACTCATATTGTTACTCGTCCTTTCGTGTTCCTGTATCCTTAGTAGATAGGCTTATATTATAGATTTCCTGATACCTTCGTTATTCAATCATGAGCATCAATCTCTATAATTAATGTACAAAACCCCGGTTTTCTCGATAGTGCGGCATTGGTTTCATATAATTTTCTGCTCTTGTTGTCCAAGGGATCTCTTAATTAACATCATATACTTAGCCATGAATACGCTTTTGTAACCAAATTAACTATCTAACATGTTCCGATAGTGTAGTGGTTATCACGTAACCTTCACACGGTTAAGGTCCTGGGTTCGACCCCCAGTCGGAACATTTGTTTTTTGCCACTTTTTATACAAGTATCTAAGCATGATTACCAACTGAAACTGAGGAAAATAGACCTACACGGAAGCATCAGCCTCAGCCGAGCAAAGCAATCCTGCAGCATATATTCGGTAGTCGTATATGCTTTTTTCTTTCTGAATCTGAAAACTTGGGATAATACTACGTTCCTTCAGCATTGGGCTAAAGCATCGATAAATTTTCACTGAATACATCATTCTTCACCTCCAGTTTCAACCACTTTTGCTCACTATCTCATGGGTGTTCATGCGTTGTGGGATATTGTTGGTCCTACTGCAAAACCAGTGCGGCTGGAGTCGCTGAGTAATAAACGCCTAGCTGTGGATGCATCGATTTGGATCTACCAATTCCTGAAAGCTGTTAGGGATAAGGAGGGAAATGCCATGAGATATTCTCATATCGTGGGATTCTTCAGGCGGATTTGCAAGCTGCTATATTTTGGAGTTAAACCGGTATTTGTTTTTGATGGTGGAGCTCCAGCCTTGAAGAGGCGAACAATTCAACAGCGTAAAGAAAGACGTCAAGGCCGCCGAGATAATGCTGCAAATACTGCGAAGAAACTCTTAGCTCGCCAAATGCAAAATGAGGGTTCTGGAACTTCTGCCACGACTATTTCCCAGCCGCATATCCATAAACTTAACGACGAATATGATTTGCCGCAAATCCAGGGGTTCAAGTATGATGAGAAAGACGCGAGAATCAATGCTGATGATTTCAAGTCTATCATGGAAAGTATCGATGAGTTAGATGGTGTCGATCTTGACTCTGTGAATCCGGCCTCCAAAGATTTCGACGAACTGCCGAAATCTACTCAGTACATGATTTTATCGGCCTTGAGATTAAAGTCGAGGTTGAGAATGGGATATTCTAAAGAACAGCTAGAGAACATCTTCCCCGACAGCATGGATTTCTCGAAATTTCAAATTGATATGGTCAAGAGGCGTAATTTCTTTACTCAAAAGCTTATGAATGCCACCGATACTCATGATGGCGGCGCCTCCAAATCGGAAAATGAACCTCACAAGAGAATAGCAGGACAGCGCGGTAAGAAATATGAACTTGTACGAACTGAAGATGGCTGGGCGTTGAGCTTAACAGGAGCCGACGGCTCTGAAATTAGCAAAGCTATTGTTGTTGATGAAAGTCCTCAGAAGTCGAAACTGCAACAATACGGCAGCAAAGCTGATGACGAAGAAGACGAAGATATAGACTGGGAAGACGTAGACGTTGAAAAAAAGGACAAAGACGAGAAACTGGATTATTCGGTCAAAGCTTCTTTACTTCCCGTAATGGCAACAACAAAGAAGTCTGGAGGAGGGCAATCTTTCTTAGATAAAAGACAAGCGGATTCGGAGTCAGGTAAGGCACATGAAGTTCTATATATTCCAGATGAAGTAGTTTGGGAGAAAGAAATTCCGAACCGCGAGTATTCCGAGGAGAACGATGATGATGATGACTACGCAGATTTGACTAAAGATATTCAAATAATGAACAGTGTTGTGAACTCTAAAAGAGCTAGTAAACAACATACTGCGGATGCGAAGGATTCTAACAATGATACTCATGATGTGGATGGCGAACAAAAGAGAAATTCAATAACGACGCTCGAGAATATGAGCTCGCCGACTCAACAGGTTGAAGAGACTGAAAAATACCGAGAGAAAATCAATGGTGATCTTCAAGAGCCTATGGCGGCTACGATCTATCAGCCTGCTAGAGTACCCACAGAGTCCGAACAAAATCTACAGTTTGTTTTAGAACAAATACCCCAGGAAGATGAAAACACAATAGTCAGCTCTATCGAAGAGCATAATACGAACGAAGAGGCCTCTACCGAAAACCCCAAGCCACCAACACC